>JAQQSW010010512.1:0-12975 GCA_028646575.1 Pseudocheirus occidentalis | reverse complement strand
ACAGTTTTCAGATGAAGTGATCAAATCTATCTATAGCCATATGAGAAAGTGCTCTAAATCACTATTGATTGGAAGAATGCAAATTGAAACAATTCTGAGGTACTACCTCATACCTATTAGACTGGATAATATGACAGAAAAGGAGAATGACAAATGTTGGAGGGGATGTGGGAAAAATGAGACATTAATAGTTGTTAGTGGAATTGTGAAATGATTCAACCATTCTTTTTGTTTTAAACAAATTTATTTATTTTTAGTTGGCAACATTCAGTTCCACAGGCTTTAGAGTTCCAAATTTTCTCTGTCTTCCTCTCCTCTCTCCCCTCCTTCCTCCCCCCTGCCCCGCTGAAGACAGCATGCAATCAGATATAGGTTCCATGTATACCTTCACATTAAGCATATTTTCACTTTAGTCATGTTGTAAAGAATTATAACTAATGGCATGAACCATGAGAAAGAAGAAACAGAACAAAAAAAGAAAAGAGAGAGCAAATAGTTTCTTTCAATCTGCATTCTGACTCTGTAATTCTTTCTCTGGATGTGGATATTTTTTTTCCAACATGAGTCTTTCGGAGTTGTCTTGGAACCTTGTATTGCTGAGAGGAGCCAAATCTATTAAAGTTAGTCATCACAAATACAATGTGTCTGTAATTGTGTACAATGTTCTCCTGGTCCTGCTCCTTTCCCTCAGCATCAGTTCATATAAATCTTCCCAGGTTGTTCTTAAGTCCATCTGCTTTTCATTTCTTAAGAGTATTATAGTATTCCATTACATTAATAGCATAATAGAATTCCATTACATTCATATACCACAACTTGTTCAGCCATTCACTGAATGAATGGCATTCCTTTAATTTCCAATTCTTTGCCACTACAATAAGAGCTGCTATGAATATTTTTGTACATATTTCCTTTCCCACTTGTATGATCTCTTTGGGATATAGCCCTAGAAGTGGTATTACTAGGTCAAAGGGCATGCATATTTTTATAGTCCTTTGGGCATAGTTCCAAGTTGCTCTCCAGAATGGTTGTATCAGTTCGCAACTCCACAAACAATATATTAGTATGCCAATTTTCCCAGATCTCTTCCAGAATTTATAATTTTCCTGTTTTGTCATCTTAGCCAACTTGATGAAAGTGAGAGGTGATACATAAGAGATGTTTTGATTTGCATTTCTCTAATCAATAGTGATTTAGAGCATTTTTTCATGTAATTATGGTTATCTTTAATATCCTCCTCTGAAAACTGCCTTTTCATATCCTTTGACTATTTATCAATTGGGAAATGACTTGTATTCTTAAAAATTTGACTCAGTTCTCTGCATATTTTAGAAATGAGGCCTTTATCAGTGACACTGGTGGTAAATCAACCATTCTTTAGAGCAATTTGGAACTATGCCCAAAGTGCTATAAAAGCATGCATACCCTTTGACCTAGCAGTGCCACTACTAAGTCTGTGTCCAAAAAGAAATAAAAAACAAAAGGGAAAGTGACCTATATATATGGAAGTATTTTTAGCAGCTGTTCTCTGATGGCAGAGCGTTGGAAATTCGGAGGATGCCCATCAGTTGGGGAATGGCTGAACAAATTGTGCTATGTGATTGTGATGGAATACTATTGTCCTATAAGAGATGATGAGAAGGATGAGCTCAGAAAAGCCTGGAAAGACTTACATGAACTGATGCAAAATGAAATGCACTATGTACAAAGTAACAGCAATATTGTAAGATGATCAGTTGTGAATGACTTCACTATTCTCAGCGATACAATGATCCAAGATGACTCTGAAGGACTTATGATAAAAAATACTATCCATCCCCAGAGAAAGAACAATCTGAATACAGTTTAAAGCATACTATTTTTACCTTATTAAAATTTTTTTGGGTCTGTTTTCTTTCAAAATGTGATTAATATGAAAGCATATTTTGCATGACTACACATGTAAAACCTATATAAAACAGTGGGGAAGGAGGAAAGGGGAGAATTTGAAACTCAAAGTTTTAAAAATGAATGTTTAAATTTCTTTTACATGTAATTGGGGGAAAATAAAATACTAAGATTTTTTTAAAAAGCAAAGAAGGAAAAAAGTGTTTCCAGGTTATGGGTTTTTCCCCCCTCCTCCCTCCCCTATTGATTTGGTTGTTAAGTGTTTACCAGCATACTCCTGCTCATAGCTATTCTATTAGGCTATCCCTCTGAGTCTTTCCATTCACTCTCTAGCTGAATAGCTCCCCTTAAAGTGCTGTTTTTCCCAATTAGAGGAGAGGTCCTTGAGAGTAGAAGTTTCTTCTACTTCTCTTTGTATTGTAGCACCTGGCATATAATAATTGCTGAACATTTTTTCTCTCAAACCTCCAATTGCTATAGAAATGCCAGCTATAACAAGAGCAATTACTGTAGCTACTTATTATTTCTTAACAAATCCTTTTCATTCGTTCCTTCAAAGTTGATATCTGAGGAAATAGGTACATTTTTTTTAGTAGAAAAGGGATGTAGCAAAAACAGCATCTCAGAAAAACTAATTTTTAGAATTATAGATTTAACTTAAAATCTCTATGTCTATTCCTTTTGAGGATCAAAGAAGACAGCCGTTATAAGGGGCTTAGCAAATTTTAGTTCCAAATTCTTTCCTTTCCTCTTTTCCCATACCTCCTCATTGAGGCAACAATTCTGTATAGGTTATGCAGGTGTAGTCACGCAAAACATATTTCCATATTAATCATGTGAAAGAAAACATAGAACAAGGCTTTTCAACCTTGCCCTTTACTTCTCCTAGTTGGTTCACTACAGAGAATTTCCTTAAAAAGTGTATATTTGTCACAGGGTCAAAGGAAGGTATTTTATCTGAAGTCATTCATTAGATAGAAAAAGAATTAAGAGAATGAGGCAGAATAAAGTTGGGCTTGTGAGCTTGTGACATGAATTAAATTGGAGGATTGCACAGCAATCTGTGTAATAGAATGTATGTTTTCTTTTTCCACATCAGTAATGTCTGAGCAAGTTTGCAGTAGTGGGGGACCGTGTTTGTTTTATTTTCTTCATAAACTTCTGAAAGAACCAAACCAGTTCTGTGTTGTGACTCAAAGTTTTATATTCCAGTAAAAGCTTTGTTCATATAATTTCTTTTTTTAATATTAATTTTTTTTTTGCTTTTTAGAGGGCAATTGGGGTTAAGTGACTTGCCCAAGGTCACATGGCTATTTTTTGTGTTAAGTATCTTGAGGCCATATTTGAACTCAGGTCCTCCTGACTGGAGCACCTGGCTGGTGCTCTATTCACTGCACCAACTAGTTGCCCCCTGTTCATATAATTTCAAGAAATCAGATAGCACTAACTACAAAAGATTATGGGAAATAGTACAATTTGTGAGTAGTATTCTTTGAATCTGTCATACTTTGGTCAATCAGAAAGAATAAATACCTTTATTGGTCAAGATTATGTAACCTAATTTATTCTTCATTATTAACTATAAGAAAGCTTTGTTGCCTATCATTCAGTGTCCTTGTGCCTTGGATCTGATTTATTGTGCAACTGCTAGCCTTGCTAATAAATTGATTTACCCTCATTTTAGTTTCTCGGTCTTAGTCAAACACTACCCAGTGTAGTATCAAAAGTAGAATGCCATTCTCTTGAGCTGTTGTTCTATACTGTTTCATTCCTAGAAGAAACCATCTCTACTCATTGGCTCCACTTTCTCTGTCCCTATTTACTTTTTAACCCCTTGAAATCTGTGTTGTTAGACTGAGTCTTGGCTGAAACTGTAATAATGTTTGAATTGCTAAATATGATGGCCTTTCCTTATTCCTCATTATTTCTGACCTATTTGCAGTTTTGATATTGTTGATGAACATATTTTTCTATATAATCTTTCCTTCTGTGGCTTTTGTGACACTACTATTTCTTGATTTCCTTCTTCAGTTTCTATTACTGGACTTTTATCCAAGTCCTGCTCTTAAATGTACTTGCAACAACTCTTTCTGAGTTGTCTATTCTCTCTCTCTCTCTCTCTCTCTCTCTCTCTCTCTCTCTCTCTCTTTCTCTCTCTCTCTCTCTCTCTCTCTCTCTCTCTGTTTCTGTCTCTGTCTCTCTCTTTTTTCTCTCTTCTAATTAGATTTTATTTTATTCAAATAACTTCCAAATCTATAAATCTAGACTTAATATTTTTCTTGAGCTCCAGTCTCATTTTACCAAATGCCTTCTGGATAGTTCCAATTAGAAGTTTTCCAAACTTTCCTCTTTCTGTTGAAGGCATCATGTCTTTCCAATTACCTCAGTTTACACAATTGGAGTCATTCTTGATTCTTTCCTCTTCCTCACTTTCCATATCTAATTTATTTCCAAATTTTATTGATTTCACACTTATTACCTTTCTAGGTAACTCATTCCACTTTCAGATGACTCTAATTGTTAGAAAATTCTTCCTGATGTTGAGTCTAAATGTGCCTCTTTGCAACTTCTATCTATTGATCTCTGGGGGCAAACATAACAAGTCTAATCCTTTCTCCTCATTATACCAACCATTCAAATATTAACTTAGCTATTATGTCCCTTTCTAAATATTTTCCAGGCTAAACATGCCTGGAACCTTCAGCTAATCTTCATATGACATAGACTGAAGGCTTTTTACTGTCTGATTTGCCTTCTTCTGAATAGTCCACAACTCAGTCACATCCCTTCTAAACTGTGACACTTACAGTTGAACACAGTACTTCAGATGAGATCTGAACCAGGGCAGAGCACAGTAGGACTAACACCTTCCTATTACGGGCAGCTCTATCTCTCATTGAAGACCGAGGTTGAATTAGTTTTGTTTGTTTTTTAGCTTTCACATTATTGACTCAAATGGAGTTTGCAATCCACTAAAAGTTCCAGATTTTTTCAGAACAATAATAATCATCTTACAGTTGCAAAGTTGATTTTTTTTGTAAAATATCCAAGATTTTATTTCATCTTAATAGATTCATCCCAGTGATCTAGCTTCTCACAACCTCATTTGTATTCTGACTCTGTCTCTAGTGTGTTAGCTCTCCCTTTTAGCTTTTTTGTCAACTGCAAATTTGATGAGCACGACAACTATGCTTTTAGCAAAATCATTGATAAAAAGGTTAAACAGCACAGGGCCAGCTACACATCCCTGGGATATTCCACTGGAAACCTCCTGCCTTGTTGACATTGAACCATTTACAACTACTCTTTTAGTCTAGCCATCTAACCATTTCTGGATTCATCCAAATGTATCACTGTCTAGTCCGCATCTCTCTGGTTAGCCTGGCATGACTTGTTCTCAATGAAGCTGGACTGACTCTTTGCAGTCATCACTTCCTTTTCTAGATGTTTGCCAACCATCTCTTTGAGAGTCCATTCTATAATTTTCTCGGGAATTGAAGTCAGTTTCATTGACCTCTAGTCCCACTTTCTGGTCACCACTGCTTTCTCCTAATGCCAGGTGCCCCAGTCAATTTGTTATGTCAAGACCTCTTGTGTAAATTGAAAGCCACCATGCCATGCTCTGCAGATGGTTCTCTATCCCTCCATCTTCTTGAAGATGCTCTCTCTCTATTTCCCGTATTAATAGATTTTCAAGATGATCTTGCTGACGATTTTTCTACCATTCCAGATAATTTTGAGTTCTTTACTATTAACAAAGAGAATTTCCTTTCTACCCTGACCCATTCCAATTCTAATTGCCCAATACATCTCAGAGACCAAGGTAGTTCTCCAATCTGATGTACCTGAGTGTCTGTGGGTTTCCTTGACCTCAGAGAGAGGGCTACTAAAACCAGCTGTCCCTGTCACCATTAAAATTAAAGGAGGATCCCCACTCTCTCTTCTTTAATATCTTCTGTGCAGAGAGGCTAGGTAGCTCACCTATTATTGACTCTTCTAGAGATCAAATTATTATCATGCCATGCAAGTCTCCTTGTATTGTTTTTCCTGTTAAAGAAACCTAAAATAAGTACTGATAGGGAACCTATTTATTATTTTGTGCAAGATTTACTAGCTGCCAATGGTGCCCAACTCAAACACTACTGCCTTTTCCATTTCTTGTGAGGCTATTGTATTACGGTGATAGACCTTTGCTCAACTTAGCATTCCAACTCACCAACATAAACTACCTGCTCGCTCTTACCTGGAAGAACACTCAGTGGACATGGACTCATCTGCTTCAGGTGTATGTAGAGAGCCCCACCTTGTTCTCTCAAATCTGATAGCAGGAGTTAGCTTCTATTAACTTTGAAAGACTTTACTCTTAATATCAGCACCTCTTGTCAAGCCTTGTTAAGAAGATAATTGTCATCTTCTCTCCAGCTTCATGATAGACTACAAGGTCTCCAAATCAAAGTTCCAATGGTGCCTCCCTTAGGTGGAGTATGTTTGCTTTATGTTGTCCCCTGGAAGTCATTCTGTTTCCCCAAAGTGCATGTGGTTTTTTTTTCAACAATTATCAACTCTGAAGAACAAGAAACAGCTGCATGCTATTCTGAGAGCAGCTGGATACTACCCACAGTATCTTTGGTGGGCATTACTTTGGGCGCTGATCTTTTGGTGAGATCACTAAACCCCTAGTTTCTTTAACAAAAGACTCTTCTTTACAGCTTAAGCCTCAACATCTGGCTGCCTTTGTGGATCTCAAGACCTTGTTGTCAGCCTCTACACTGGAATTCCCAAATTACATTAAACCCTTCACTCTTTTTGTATGTTAATGAAGGTAAGTGACCTCTGGGATCCTGACCCATACTTTAGGGCCCCCCTTTGCATTTGGTCACCTGTTATTCAGTTCAATCATATCCCATGGTTGTTGGTTTTCTGCTTTGCTTACTGGCTGTGGCTGCCACCACTCTTTTGGTAGAGAAGCCTTGTGATTTAGTTTTGTGAACCCCCTTATCAGTACAATGTCTCCATGAGGTTGAGGTTGAGACCCTCATACTCTGCCCTCAAAATCAGGATTTTTCTAATCAATGACTGACAAGGTATGAATAGACTTTACTGGGTAGAGATAATATTGCTCTTAAGTGGTGTGCCATCCTCAACTTCACTACACTGCTTCCCAATTTACTAATCTCTGGGAGATTTACTAATCACCATGCCTCTGTAATAGACATTACTAAGAAACACCATGATGACCTCTCAGATACTCTTTGCCAAATCCTAATTATGTTTTATATATTGATGAGTCCTTTTTATGAGAGATGGAGTTCATCACACTGGTGCTGTGATAGTCTTTGATCACGATAGTGTTTGGGTGGGATCTCTGCCCACTAACCTCAGTGTCCAAGCCACTGAGCCAGTGACTCTTACATAGGCATGCCTGACTTTTACTGACAGTAAAAGTATTACCCTCTATTCTGACTATGTATTTAGCATCTGTCATGTGATTGGGATGCCATAGTTACAAAGGGGCTTCCTGATCTCTGCTGGCAAAGTCGTCCCTAATGCAGACTTGATCAAGGAACTACTTGTCACTCTAAGCCATTGTTCACTCTCCTCCTGGGCTAATGGAACTGATCCTGTCTCAGGATGGAATGGGCACACTAATGGTGCTCTGAAGAGTGCCACCCTAAAGGGCCCAGCACATGGTTTTCATCTTTCCCTTTCTGGTGAAGACAATTTCAATATTGTCTACAGTGATTCTGAAGTTGAGAAATGGAAACAGTGGTTTAGATCAGTGGTTCTCAGCCTTCCTAATGCTGTGACCCTTGAATACAGTTCCTCATCTTGTGGTGACCCCCAATCATAAAATTATTCTTGTTGCTACTTCATAACTGTAATTTTGCTACTGTTATGAATCATAATGTAAATATCTGATATGTAGGATGTATTTTCATTGTTACAAATTGGACATAACCCACAGGTTGAGAACCGCTGGTCTTAAGGGTAGATAGAGTCTGGGGGATTGCAGAAGGCAAGCTGCTCTTTTCCCCAGAGCTTTCATCAACAGACCACTTGACATTTAAGGAATAGTTGATACAATATGGCAGATGGGGGTGACCCCAAGTATTTGTAGCTCATCTTCCTACTACCTACCCCACTTGCCAGGCATATAACTGACATGCCTTTGGAAATGTTGCTTTTTGTGGTTGCCCTTTACCTTACACACTGTTTGAACATCTACAGATTGATTTCACATGCATGCTCAAGTCTGGTGATTATAAAGTTTTTGTCTTGTTATTATTGATCAATTCGCTTTGGGCAGAAGCACTTCCAGGTTCTAAAGCTACAGCTGTTTTTGTTTCTAAAATGCTGCTTAAAGAAACTGTTCCTTGTTTTGGTCTTCCCTCTTGTATGGGCCCTGAGACTATCTCAAGGGTCTTCCTGTCTAGGAGTCAGCACTCTTTCTCATTCTCTCTACCACCCTCAGAGTTCAGGTCAGGTTGAACACATGAACAAAGATTTAAAACTCTTATTGACAGACTATATTCTGAAACCCACTTGAAATGACCACATGTGCTTCCCTTTGCTTTACTCCATCTGTGAAGCAGACCAAGGGGAGAATGACATATATCTTCTTTTAAAATGCTTTTTGCTCACCCTCCCATTAAAGCACAGACTTTTGCCCCAGTGTATACACTACATTGTGGAAAGAGAGACATGGCTTGCTTCCTATACATTAGAACTCCAACACACTGAAAGAGTCTCATGAGGTGTGAGCCACAGTACTCATGGGGCATTTGGACTTTTCACTATACAACTTCTACCTGGGTGACAGTCTACAAGAAAAATTTCCAGCAAACTGGAATTCTCAACCTCACTGGGAAGGTCTATTCTAAGTCCTGCTGACCGCTTGGACTAAAATTAAGGTCAGACAAAAGGACTCCTGGATTCACTGCTCCTGGGTAAAACCAGCACCATGTATTGTTGCACAATGCAACTTTTACTTTGTTTAATTCTTCAAATGTCACCTATGGCTTTCTGTAACCATGCTAAGTTAGCTAACTCCTCAGAAAGTTAAAGACTGAGAACACCTTATGGAACATGGAGAATGCATAATGAACTCTGCATTGTTCTTATCTTGTTTTGTTGTTGTTCAGTTGTTTTAATTTGTGTCTGACTCTTCATGACCCCATTTGGGGTTTTTTTGGCAAAGATACCAGGGTGGTTTGCCATTTCCTTCTCTGGTTCATCTTACAAATGAGGATATTGTGGTAAACAGGATTAAGTGACTTGCCTAGCTAGGTCACCTAGCTAGTAAGTATCTCAGGCTGCATTTGAATTCAGGTCTTCCTGACTCCTGGCCTGGAGCTTTATCCACTGTGCCACCTTGCTGTCTTGGTTTTATGATGTGTAGAATAAGCAGAGTTGTCAGGTCCCAGAGCAGCCTTTTCCCTATCCCTCTTCTTATCGTGGTACTGTTGTCCATAGTCTGCTCTGCTGTCAACATTCCTTTCTTTCAGTATAAATGCACACCAAAATCTGGGGGAAGCCTTCTTTGCAGAGGATATGGTGTTGACCAACAATTTCCTCCTGACTCTTTTACTTCCTGTCCTGTTTCTCCTTTTGTCATTGCTCCCATAAAGATTAGCCCAAATCCTCACACCACACCTCAGTCTTACTGTACTAAGAGACTTGTCTGGTATCAGATTCCTCTGACTTTTTATAGAAAAATTATACTACAACCCAATCTTCCCCAAAGAACATGACAGCTCCAGCTCCTGTAACCCCAACTCCTATAAAATTTGGGAGTGGGGAAGGAGATGTTCCTCATCCTTTTTTAAGGTTAGGTAGACTATGAACAAGCATTTCTGGTTTCCTTTCTTTGTACCATTTCTTGCATTCCTACTGGTTTGTCCTTCCTGTGGCCGTGTAGACCATGTTTCTTCTCTATGGATTCCTGCAGTGTTGTCCACCATCATCACATTTTTGACATTTTTTGGATTCTATTGCTGTTGTAAGTTTGGAATTAGTCATCTGATAAATTAGACATTCCCAAGCTTTGTAAGAGCTGCCTGTTGCAAAATTGGCTCCTGCTGATCTCCCTGCTTATCACCAAAGGAACGCCCTTGAAAAGAGGATAGAAGAATGTCTCTCTAAAATTTATGAGTTAAACTTTGAGAGTCCCAGACTTTCTTTTGTCTTTAATTACCCAAAATGTATTATGTTAGATGAAGACTCAAAAGAACTTGAATCCTGCTCTTTTAAAGACAAACTCTCCTCCTCATCTGATGAACCAATGCAAACTCAAGGCTTACACAGTTAAGTGACTTGCCCAGGGTCACACAGCTAGTAAGTGTCTGAGATCTGATTTGAACTTAGTAAGATGAGTCTTCCTGACTCAAGGCTTAGTGATCTATCCATTGAACCACCTACCTTATCCATTCTAGAGCCTGCCTTTATAATACTACTAGCCCTACTAGTATTATAAACAGGATCTTTTCTTTTTTTAACCCTTACTATGGTTCCCAAAGACATCAGAGTTACCATGGGTACTAGTGACCACAGATCAATTTTATATTTGAACTGAATCACCTTCCTCCTCTCTTCCCCCAGGATGCTGTGGGGCATGTAAAATTGCTTACACAGCCCACCAGTCCCAGCCCAATTCAGAAACCAATCAGTAGATCTAATAGGAAGAGCAACCACTAAAAATCTGGGAGCTTGGTGGCAGCGTCACAAGAGGTCAGTAGCTCCAAGTCCTGTAAAGGATTCTACTCCAAGTGAAGGAGTTCTTTTCACTTTATTCCTAAACATTGTGATGTCCAAAGTAATTATATCAATCAGAAATATTTTTGCAGAAATTAAAAACTAGCTAAACAAGCAAGTCTCTGACACCGTTGATGCTTTCTCCTCCCTCCAATCAGAAGTTAATGCTTTAGCAAAAACAATTATGCAAAACTATTTGGTTTTAGATATTCTCATTGCTGCTCATGGAGACATCTGTCCTCTTACAAATAAGCCCTATTATTCTTATATTAGTAGGTCAGGTGAAATTCTTACAAATATTCTTGAGCTCCAATGAACCACGAATGAAAACCCAACAAATTGTAATTGCAACCCATAGTTCAGTCAACTCGTGGTTGAATCTCTCTTCCTGGATCTCTTCCACATTTTGCTGGTTAGGAGGAGAAGATGTTTTAGCTCCTCTGGTTACACAGCTGCTCTCTATGCTTCAGGCCTCAAAATTGTTTTCTGGCTAGGTGTTCGCTGTTGTATTAATTGTTGTACCACTTGCAGTACCAAGATTCCCTCAATTCTTGATCATGAGTATTACTAAGTAGCTTTGAGACTATAGAAGAATGTAATCTCTTTGACCGAAGGGACTAATCAGTGCTTAACATGGTGCTTCACATAGAGTAGGCCCTTAATACTACGTTTTTTTTAATTGAACACTTCAGTGTTATTTATTGGTGGTCATAAAAATAAAGGAAAGAAAACTTCACATAAAAAAAGGATTCACACGAATAGATCAGTCTAACTACTTAGAATATAAAAAAAGTTCTGAAAATTTGGAAACTTTTTAAATGGCTAAAATAACTCCAAAGCTTGTGCTGGAAGTAGGTACATAATATTACTTTAATATTATTCTGGGTTAAATATTTTACATTTTTCACCTCTGAAATGGAAATGGAAAGTGAGTGAATGAATAGAAAGGACTAGCCAGGAAATGTACTCTGTCAACCATTAACCCAGATAAATTACACACAGGATATGTTTCATTTGAGGCTGCCTACAAGCAAAAAACCAAAGAAGAGAGAAGAGGAACAAAAGAATGCATCAATGATGATGATGGCCTGCTATATAATCCAGGCTAGAGAAGACAGAACAGAACAGGAAAGACGCCATCTATAATTAGGTACAGCTTGGTCTCTAGTAGGCTGAGAAAGACAGTAAGGGGAAGAAGGGAGAGAAAAAAATATGGAAATGAGATCTCTTGGGAAGATGACTTCTGCTTTAGGGCTGTGGATCATCACTGTTCTTCTACTATTTGTTAAGTCTGACTTAAAAAACAAAGGCAGTTACCACTGGGCAATAAGAAAAGAGCAAGTTGGAATGCTCTCCTGTGGGTTTTTTGGTTTGCATTGTTCAATGTGATCGTATCCTTCTATTTCTAGCCCTAAATCTGTTTTACTTTTCTTGCTTGTCCTGTTCTTATTACAGTTTAGTATCCGTGGAAAATGTCAATAATGTGACTTCTTTCTTTCTCTATGCCATAAAGATGAATAAAGTGAATGTTAACCATCCCCTCATTATGATTTTTAAACCAATGCTTAAATCACTTTTGCTAATTTCTCTCCTCATCAATTTCAAACAATATTACACATCAGGAGGTATTTCATTGTTGGAAATGACCTGTGTGAGTCTCAGAAGACAACTCTACACATTCAAAGGGCAGTGAAGGATTTGGCTCGTTAGTCCAATGACAGTCTAGATATCATTAACTTTCACTTCCATCATTAATATGCTTCTGGAGAAAGCACTTTTTTTGGCTCATATTATCTAGATGTTTCAATTACCCACTTCGTATTACTCATGTAATCAAAACCTAAATATAATTAAAGGAACAGAAAAGTCTCATGCATTAATTAAGGGTTTTTGACAATTCAGGGAGGAAAAACCTTTGTATTATTGTAGGGAAAAATATAAAGGTTGATTAGTAAAGTGTGCAGTGTCTTCACAAGTGACCTTTTTTCTTTTTTCTCTTTTTAAAATTTTTAAAATTTGTTTTCTTGTTCACATCATTCATTTTCATGACATTTTTGAATTACAAAATTTCTCCCCGTCTTGCCCCTGCCCCAACCCTAAAACAGAAATCCCACTGTAAAACCCCTCCCCTGCCCTGCTCTGTTCTCTACCCTGTTCCTGTCCCTTTACTGAAGTGTGTGCTTCCAGCATCCCTCCCCCAGACCCTGCCCTCCCCTTTGTCATCCCCCCTCTCATCCCCATGTCCCCTACTCTCCTGTGTGGCGTGATGCCCAATTTAGAGTTTATGCCATTTCTTCCCTAAGCTAAATTCAATGAGAGTAATTGAAAGTAAAGTTG
>JAQQSW010010511.1:0-12976 GCA_028646575.1 Pseudocheirus occidentalis | reverse complement strand
TAGAAGCACACACTTCAGTAAAGGGACAGGGACAGGGTAGAGAACAGAACAAAGTGGGGGGTCAGGAAGGGAAGGAGGGACATAAGGTCAGACTGTTACAATATGCCCACTATGAAGATGTCCTGTGTAATTACACATGCATAGCCTGTTTTGAATTGCTTGTCCTTCCAGTGGGGGTGGGTGACTAGAGAAGAACCAAAAGAATCTAGAATTTAAAGCTCTGTAATACATGCAAGTAGGAATTAAAATATACAGGGACTGGGTTAGGGAGACCCTCCCTGCCCTACCAGAAAGTTAGAGGGGTGTTGGAGGAGGGCACAAAAGAGAGCAGATCGGGGAAGGGACTTTACAGTGGAATTGCTGTTTTGGGGTTAGGGGTAGGGGAAAGACGGGGAAAAAAATTGTAACTCAAAAATCTCATGGAAATGAATGATGTAAACAAGAAAACAAATAAAAAGTTTGTATTAAAAAACCTACAGAATATTTTAAAAAAGGATAGCTTTCAGGGTCAGGGAAGAAAGAGAATACTATAAAAATTTTTGTGGTTAAAAAAAATATGTCCACAAAAAATTTATTTTAAAGATGCTTAGTTTAAAAACAAGACCATAGGATCTTGAGTTGGATGGAATATTTCATTTCACAGATGATAAAACTGAGATTCAAAGAGATTACTTAAGTATACTTCGAAGGTAATGAATAACAGTCAGAATTTGAACCCAGGTCCTCTAACTCCAATTTTAGTTTTCTTTCCACTAAACTACATGAATTTCTCCAGACTGTGAATTCCTAGACAACAAGTTGCCTCTTTCTTTGTATACCCAGCACTTAGCCTAGTTCCTGGCACATAGAAGGCACTTAATTCGTTGTTGTTCTTCACAGGATTTAATAAATATTTATCGACTGACTGAATTCCCAAAGAGCAAAAACGATATGACCGATGTTTGCATTGTACAAGATACCCAGATAGGATAGTGGCTTACGTCACATACACCAAAATTGGAAGAACAAAAAAGACTGCCATTAAATGTCAAATTAAATGTCAAAAAAGCAAGGTGTTTCCCCATTCCTAAGAATTCTTTCAATGATATTATTGTCTCATTGGTCTCAATGAAGTTCAATTGGTGCAAATTACCAGTCACATTGTTTCAGGTCCTCCTCTTTTAAGTCTTTATGTAAGTGCTGCCATTAGCTTGGGATAACTCTTGGGCAGCATTTGCAATAAATGTATCTCTATGGATAGATTAAAGATTCCATTAACATTAGAGCCTTCATAAATGTTTTCTTCAAGGCCTAAAAAGTCCTCTCTTATTGATCTTCAATGAAATCATCCCCTTTCTGTAAAAACTAAATCAAGAACTTTATCCACCATGAAAAGTCCTGTATAAACTGCCAGTGCAAAATTGTAATTACAAGGAAGCACTGTAAAGTCTTCATGGCAGGGTACCATATCATTTCATTGGCTTTATACACATTCCAGACCTATTTGTAATTTGTCTGCTTCTAAAACTAATCCCAAGTAAGCTACCTAAAGTTGACTAAAGGTTCATCTCTGTGAATTGCAGTACAATCCCTGCACCAAATTGCCATGGAGATGACCCTGGCGAATATGATCTCCAGTTAGTCCAGCTGAACCAGAAATCCTTCAAGTAAAGGCCGGTGGTGGACTCTACCTGTGGCCCAAGGAGGAACTCAACTCTATTCAGTGAGGCTCATCACCAGGTGGACCACATCTATTAGTAAAGTATTTGGTCCCAGTACTCTTGAAGATCATCTATTAAGATAAAGGAGGACCATAATCTTAAGTAGTAGAGAGATGAAATCACCAATTCAAAAGGTACTGAAGTACCATGTAGGTAATTAAACAGGGTTAACTCTTCCTTTGTAAGGATGACATTCAATTAGTCAATCAACCTACAAGCTTTTATTAAAACAAATTTTATTTGTTGTTGCTCAGCTGTTTTTCGGTTGTCCGACCCTTTGTGACCCCATTTGAGGTATTCTTGGCAGAGATAATGTAGTGGTTTGCCATTTCCTTCTCCAGCTCATTTTACAGATGAAGAAACTGAGGTAAGCAGGGATAAGTGACTTGCCCAGGGTCACACAGCTAGTAAGTGTCTGAAGCCAGAACTGAACTCTTAAAGATGTCTTCCTGACTCCAGACCCAGTGCTCTATCCACTGAGCAACCCAGCTGTCCAAACACCAAATACAAGAATAAAATCATTTTTGTCCTCATGGAGCTTACCAGAATCAGATGTATTTTAATCCCAAGAAAATACCCGCTTGTCATATTATATGGCATCATGGTACAAAACAACACTAGCTAAACAGTCAGAAAAACTGAGTTCACATCCTACCTTTGGAACTTCTAGCATCTGCAGAATGAAGGAGTTAAACTAAAGGGCCTCTGAAATACCTTCCATCCCTAGTCTGAGATCCTGTGCTCCAGAATGTCAGTGAGGGACAAGGAAGGCAGAGAGAAGAGGAATATCCACCCTGCATTCTCTTTGGAAATTCCATCTCCCAGAAGCCTTTGCATTAGGTTAACAGCTTTCAGCACACCCAATTTGGAAGAATTGAAATCTCAAACTGGAGGGCAACATGGGTTATGAATTTGGGTAGTAGCGTCTGAGGGAGAACAGGGAAGAATAAAGATGGAAACAGCTCATCTGCTCAGTAGCACCTAGAGGGCATCCATGTTAGCATTCTCAGGTGGAAGTGGTATCAAGGGGCATCATGCCAATGCAAGTGCCACTAGGTAAAAATTACGCCAAGAGACTCTTTCCCTCTGGTTTTCTCAGAGGAAAAATCAAGTGTCTTTGCAATGCTTCTTAGCTCCCACTGAGTCTCCAGTGTTCATCCGGCTGGAGAGTCTCTAATCTCTTCCTGACCTATGCCTCAGTTTCTCCATTTGTAAATAGGGATGATAATAGTACCTACCTCCCAGAACTGTGATGAGAAAACAAAATAACATTTCAAGAATTTTGCAGAGTATTATACAAATGTTAACTATTGTTGTTGAGCCTTCTATAATCAACACAAGACTAGAGTTTTCCTACCTTAGCGGCAAAGAAAGGAGGCATGCCTGTCAGCAATAGATACAGGAAGATAAACCCTTTCATCTAGGCAAAATGTATGAAGTATTTTGCAAACAAAGGACTTTATAAATGCCACCTATTGCCATAGTTATTTTGTATTAGATATATTTCCCAAGGGTTTACTTCCCTTGTTTGGTTAAAATATAAATCTGCTTTCAAGGTGTTAGTGTCTCAGGAAAGTCTATAGAACAGTTGAAGATGGATGAGGGAAGAGAAAACCATATCACAGGAATGTCATTCCAAGCAAGAGGGTCCCTGTTTAAGAAAACTGTATAGACACCTCTCCCACCCCATTCAAAATGGGAACTGTGCTGTGTGTGTGTAACCATGGCAACCCAAACAGCACCACCAACATCCCCCATATCATTGCTTCCCAGAACTGTTTGTCCTCTCTAGACTGCCAGTGGAGGGGAACACTCTACCACACAAGCTCTCCTCCCAAACATCTGCCTTCTGTAGCCAGCACATACTCAGGTGCCTTTCTGGAGGCCTCTTCTGCATTATTTCCAGCATACTTAAGTGATACAGCCCTGTGAGATCCTGGAGGCTGGAAGAACACTGGGGTCCACATTATTCTTACTGAGACTGAAAACACTCCTGGGAAATTCATAAGATCATAGATCTATATCAGGAAGGGACCTAAGAGGTCATGCATCCCAACTCCCTTATTTTCAAATGTGGAAACCGAGGCCCAGAGAGGTTACATTACTTGCCCAAGATTACACATGCAGTGTTATGGACAGAACTTGAGCACAGGCACTCGGATTACATAGTACTCTTTTCCTTGTAACTCACACTATCATATCTCCCAAATTTCCCTCCTAATTTCTGACAGCCTCTGTCTCCCTCATTAAGGATCCTTTCCTCATCATCAGTAAGGTTCATTCCCATCTTCATACTGGTACTTCAGCTGTATTTAGGTCATGCTTGTACAGCTTTGCCCTTGCCAGGTGAAGCCTTTCCTGGTCTTCTCCAAAGGTTTCTCCCCCTGAGATTACCTTCCTCTTAACTCTGTAATAGATCTTATATGTAAAATTTTTGTATGTTGTCTCGTCCATTAGAATGTGAGCTCCTTGAGGACAGGGACTATGTCTTTACCTTTCTTTGTCTCTCTAGCACTTAGCAAAGTGCCTGGCCTACTGTGTAGTAAGCACTTAATAAATGCTTGTGGACTGATCAGCTTCTCCCAAGTGCTCTGTGCTCCCATGGCCCAGAGAATTGGAGGCCTCGGACTGGTGTTCAATTGCTTCAGGTCTATCCTTTCTCATTCTTTACCTGTCTTGACTTGAGATAAAAGTAGCAGAACTCTTCTTCCACACCTTTGGCAAAATGCATAGTATACTTGACTTGGAGTCAAAAAAACCCTGGGTTTAAATCTTGCTTTTGACACTTAATTAGCTGTGTGACCATGGTCAAGTCATTTATCCATTTTCTAATACAATAAATATCAATAGGCAAAGCCACATGAACAAAAGCTTTTGGAGGCAGAGAGGTCTTCAAATATTTTTCAGAGTGTAAAAGTGTCCTGAGACCAAAAGTCTGAGAACTGCTAAATGCCCCTGAATTATCAGAAATTCAATACTGAAATACAGAAAACAAAAAATTCTCCCCCACTAATAATCTGTATCAATCAAGCATGATTCCTCCTAATTTCCCAATGATAAGTACTACTTATACGACATACGTTTTCCATTGCAAGGCATGAGCTGTTTCTTTTTTTTATTATTTATTTTATTGACTTGTTTGTTTACTTTTAGGTTACAAGATTCAGTTCCAGAGTCACTTGAGTTTCAGATTTTTCTCCCCTTCCTCCCCACCCCCCACTCCCGCCATGGTGGCATACAATCATGTATGGGATCTGCAAAATGAGCTGTTTCTTAATAGTCAATTCACACCAGCCAAGATAAAACAACACCTCTTCCCTCCATCCCTGAAAAACAGGAAGTAAAATCATTGAATTCAGGGGCACGTAGGTTTGTATTTCAATTTCTCTGCATTCCATGGGCAACAATGGATTATTTGTTCATTTTATGCTTTAGAAAACTTAGTTATACTTCTTAGTTTAATTAAGTCCCTATCAATCTGCTGAGTATCATGCTAGGTTCCATAGGAGACACCCACAAAAAATATAAGAGGAAGTCCTAGACTTCAAGGACCTTACAATTTTGCTGAGGAAATAAAATATATCAACGACTCAATGAAAAAGCAATATAAGACAATATATAATGAGATGTTCAATTGAATACAATCAAATTATAAATCAGAAGTCTAGAAAGTAAATTTTATGGATGTTCTCACTTGTATCAGAGTGGAAAAATGAAGAAATGATTCTATAGGAGTTGCCAATTCAGAAATTAAGCTACAAGGTAAAAGGGGTGATCATTTTAAGGCTTAGAATCACAAATACAGAGATGGAAGGGATTCTTCCAGGCCTCTACAGTCAATGATGATGTTTGCCTTTCCTCTACTGAATTCATCCATATGACAAAGTATATTTACATTCCCCTTTCCTTGGGGAAAAATGGAGTGGCAAAGAAGATCACAAAACTATAACTGGTGCAAAATATGCCATTAGTCAGTCAGTCAGTCAACCAGCATCTATTAAGATCTAACCAGTGTGGCAGGCATTGTGCTAAGACTTGGGAATTTTAGAAAAAAGGCAAAAACATGGTTCCTATTCTCAGGGAGCTCAAAGTCTAAAGGAGGAGACATGTTAAAAAAAAACCACAAAACCTATACACAAACTAGATATATGCAGAATAAACTGAAGCTAGTCTCAGATGGAAATCACAAAGGTTAAGGAGGACCAGGAAGGGCTTCTTGCAAAATACAGGACTTTAGCTTAGTCTTAAAGGAAGCCAGGAGAGCTAAACGGCAGAGATGAGAAAGGAGAGCATCCCCCAGGTATGGTTCCTGAGTAGCCAACAATTAATCCTTTGATTAATTGATTTGAATGATGAATCCAATCATTCAAAGGACATTTATTAAGGACTTATTCCTTGAGTAAGATCAATGGTATAATAGACAAAGTTCTAGCACTTGAGCCAGAGTGAGCCAGAGCTTGTAGGGGCTATAGAAACAGCAACCTCCTAATAGCTCCGACAGCAGCGCAAACCCCAGTGATTTGGGACAAAGCTGTCCCCTCTGGAAGTAGAGCTCCATTGTGGCAAAAAGCTCAAAAGTCAAGTAATTGAGTGGCAACATGAGCAAGCAAAGGAAGAAAAGCAAGAAAAACAATCCAACTTTAGATTCCTTTTGGGGGGACAAAAAGGATCAAAGCATGGAATGGGAGAAAGACAAGAAAGTCAGAACTCCTGCACCAAAAGCTTCCAAGAAAACTATGACCAGCTTACAGGCCATTGAGGAGCTCAAGAAAGATTTTTAAAATCAAGTAAGAGAAGTGGACAAAAAATTGGGAAAAGAAATCAAGATGATGCAAGAAAATCATGAAAAGTGAATCAACAACCTAACTGAAAAAAAAATAATACCTTAAAAAATAGATTAACTCACGGCAAAAGAGGCTCAAAAAACCAATGAGAAGAAGAATGCCTTAAAAAGCTGAATTTGACAGATGGAAAAAGGATCTCAAAAGCTCACTGAAGAGAATAAATTCTTTAGATTAGATTGGAGCAAATGGAAGCTAATGACTTTATGAGAAAAGAAGATACTATTAAACAGATCCAAATAAATGAAAAAATAAAAGGCAATGTGAAATGTCTCATTGGAAAAACCACTGACCTGGAAAATAGATCCAGGAGAGATAATTTAAAAATTATTGGACTACCGGAAAACCATGATCAAAAAAGAACCTAGAAATCATCCTTCAAGAAATTCTCAAGGAAAATTGGCCTGATATTTTAGAACCAGAGGGCAAAACAGAAATTGAAAGAATTCAGCAATCGCCTCTTGAAAAAGACGCCCAAAAGAAAACTCCTAGGAATAGTATAGCCAGGTTTCAGAGTTTCCAGACCAAGGAGAAAATATTATAAGCAGCCAAGAAGAAACAATTTGAATATTGTGGAAACACAATCAGGATAAAACAAGATCTAGCAGCTTCTACATTGAGGGACTGAAGGGCTTGGAATATGATATTCCGGAGATCTAAGGAGCTAGGATTAAAACCAAGAATCACCTACCCAGAAAAATGGAGTATACTATTTCAGGGGAAAATATGTTTATTCAATGAAATAGAGGCTTTCAAGTATTCTTGATGAAAAAACCAGAGTTGAATAGAAAATCTGATACTCAAATACAAGAAGCAAGAAAAGCATGAGAAGGTAAACAGGGAAAGGAAATCATAAAGAATTTATCAAAGTTGAACTATTTACATGCCTACATGGAAAAATGATCATTGTAACTTATGAAACTTTTTCCAGTATGAGAACAGCTGAAGGTATATAAATGTATATATATACACATGCATGTATATAGGAAGGTATATGTGCATATGAATACATATGTAAGTATTCATTACTTATAATGAATATGGGCACAGGTTTACATAGACAGAGGGCACAGGATCAATCGGATAGGAAGGGATGCTATTTAAAAGTTGAAATTGAGAGGTGAGAGAGGAATATAATGAGAGGAGATGGGGAGAAATAGAATGGGGTAAATTATCTCATGTAGAAGAGGCAAGGGATAACTGTTATAATGGAGGGGAAGAACAGGAAGGCAAAAGGGAATGGGTCAACCTTATTCTCATTGAATCTGGCTTAGGAAGGGAATGACATACATACTAATTTGGTATCTTGCCATGCAGAAGAGTAGGGGGGAAAGGGATGAGAGAGGGGATGATGGAGGCGAGGGCATGTTGAGGGGGAGGGTAGTTAGAAGCAAACACTTTTGAAAAAGTATAGGGTCAAAGTAGAGAATAGGTGGGGGGTGGGATAGGGTGGAGGAAAATATAGTGAGTTTTTCACAATATATCCACTATGGAATTGTTTTGCATAACTATACATGTACAACCTATACTGAATTGCTTATCTTCCCAGTAAGGGTGGAGGTTGAGGGAAGAAGGGAAAGATTCTGGAATTCAAAGTTTTAAAACTAAATGTTTAAAAACATATATAATTTTTATTATTTACATGCAACTGGGAAATAAGATATATAGGCACTGGGGTATGGAGATCCATCTTGCCCTACTATAAAGTGGGAGGAGGGATGGGGGAGGATATAGGAGAAAGCACATTGGGGGAGGGAGTATACAGTGGGATCGCTATTTGGGGGTGGTGGATTGGGGGTGGTGGATAAGGGAAAGATGGGGAGAAAATTTGTAACTCAAAATCTTTTAGAAATGAATGATGTAAACTAAAAATAAACATAAAATTCAATTTTTCTTAAATCCCAAAAGAAAACTCCTAGGAATATTATAACCAAATTGCAGACTCCCCAAGTCAAGGAAAAAATACTGCAGGCAGTCAGGAAGAAACAATTTGAGCATTGTGGAAACACAATCAGAATAACACAAAATCTAGCAGTTTCTACTTAAGGGATCAAAGGGCTTAGAATATGATATCCTGGAGGTCAAAGGAGCTGGGACTAAAACCAAGAATCACCTACCCATCAAAACTGAGTATAATGCTTCAGGGGAAAATATGGTCATTCAATGAAATAGGGAATTTTAAAGCATTCTTGATGAAAAAATCAGAACTGAGCAGAAAATTTGACTCTCAAATACAAGAAGCAAGAGAGGCCTGAGAAGGTAAACAGGAAAAAAGAAATAATAAGGAACTTATTAAACTTGGACTATTAACATTCCTACATGGAAAAACAATAATTGTAACTCATAAGACTTTTCTCAGTATGAGGATAGCTGAAGGAAATATATGTGTGTGTGTATGTAGACACATACCTACATACATACTTATGTATGTATACATAAAGATATATGTGAGTGTGGACAAGATAACGACAGTGCAGCAAGGCAAGAGCACTAAATGTGTTTTCCTGCTGCATCCAACAGTGTGGGATGCAGGGGGAGGATGGAGTTGTCTCTGTGATGGGTGTGGTAAAATGCCATGGACCACCAAGGATCCTACCCTGTTGGCTTTGTTGCCCATTCACCCCTCAGGACTTGGAAGCAGGGGCTGGAGCAGTGTTAAGACTGGGACTTGGCTCATTAGAGCCTGCACCTGAAAGTGCCCGGAGGAAGCCTGTAAGGGCAATGTAGGGGGAAGGACACTCCCAAGAAAACTTTATTTGGACATTTTTGTTTTGGATTGAGGGGATTATAATGTTATTGACTTTGTGTTTGTTTAAGGCCCTGTGGCTACTCTAGTGAGTTGTTACGTTATGTATCTTACAAAGGTGACATATTTATTTTGTAGGGATTATGTTATACTTAAGAGATGTTAATGCTAATTTAGATATAAGCTGCCTATGTAATAGGCATGAAAGATCTAGGGGCTGAATGTAATGGCAATGGGAATTTGAAGATCTTCCTTTCCCCTTGATAGGCTTACGTGAATTTAAGGACCTTCCCTGATTTGAAAGTATACTCTGCCCCCCTAGTAGGCTAAATGTGGTCACATGGAGCCTGTGGTGGGAGGCTTGTTTTTCAGGAATACCCACGCCTTGCTGTTTTGTGATTAGGAAGTGGGTCATGAGGGTTATGATGTTCTCTGACCCTGGAAAAGGCTGTATATACTGTGATGTGAGGTTTTGCTTTGGGGCTTACTCATGGGAAGAGTTGTGTGATTTGACCAGATGAGACTCTAGGCAGCCACTGAACCTCCTGGCTTTGAAAACCCAGATGCTGGTGCTTCTCACTCTGATAACTAACTAGGTATAGATGTAATGGTCAGACAGCTAGAAGCCCTGTCTGTTGGTCTGTTTTGTGTCTGTATTTTTTTGTCTGCTTATAACTACTGTTTGTTTTCTCTGAAGTTCAGGGTGCTGACTTTTTCCCCTGAACTAGATAAATTATTTTTGTTTGATTACAAAATAAGATTGTTAGTCCCTTTTTAAGTTGCTTTCCTTTAGAAAAGCAGATCAAAGAACCTCTGTTGGCAGCCATCCTAGGTATGCTTGGGAGCTTGCTGCTACATTGAGTTAGGAAGATCAAAATTCATATCTTGCCTTTGATCCTAACTGGGATCAAAACCAAGATACTTATGCACTCAGTCTCTCTTTCATCAACTATGGATTAGTATGAAAATAGTACCTACTTCACAAGGCTGTTCTGTATGTATGTATGTATGTGTGTGTGTATGTGTGGGTACGTATGTGTGTGTATGTCATGCATGTATACTTTTCTATATGTACACATATAATTTTATATATAAAATTTTTACCAAAAAATTTACATATAAGATCTATACTTTGCTAAGTGGAAGGTAACATCAGTAGAGAGAAACCTTTGGAGAGGGCAAGGAAAGACTTCACCTGGCTAGGCAAAGCTGTACAGGCATGCCTTAATAGGACTGAAGCACCAGTATAAAGATGAACCTCACTAAAATGATGAAGGGATTCTTAATGAGGGAGACAGCAACTGTCAGAAAACAGAAGAAACATTTAGGGTATTTGATATCATATATAATATATTATTGTATAACAATATATAATACATAAAAGATAAATCTTCATAATTAAGGACTACATGATATATGTGTATACATGTATATGTTTTTGTGTATATATATATATATACACACGCATATATATACATCAATTTGCTAACATTATAATTCTAAATTAATTTTAGTTATTATTATTACTGAATGTGAGTCACTGGGGATATACATACCCACACATACACAATCCCTGTTCTCAAGAAGCTTATTTTATTACTCATACTTTCTACATCCCAAAGAAAAGTTCAGTAAGTAAGCTAGCATTAAAAAAAACTGCTCCACAAAGAGGGGTCATTCATTCCACAAATTTGGTAGATTCACTAAGGTAACCATTATGGTTTATATGTCTATAATTCCCTGTTCAGCTAGTATAGTGCTCTCTCTTCACAGTTAAGAACTACATAATATCACGTGTTTGGGAAACACAAATTTGCATTACAGTTTAATAATTTTAAGGGGCTTTTTAAATTGCTGTTTTTTACTTTAGAAAATTTCCAGACTTTGGTGTTTGCTTAATACATGAAGTATAAATGTCACCAAGAGCCCCATATCCTGAAAACCAAATTTGGAATGCTTGAGAGGTGCAGCAATGGGTACAGTACTAGACAGAAAAAAAAAATCTGAGTTTGATTCCCATCTTTGACACTATTTGTGTGACCTTTATGATGTCATTTAATTTCTCTGGACCTTGGTTTGCTCATCCACAAAATGAGCTAGTTGAGCTCAAAGACCGTCTAACTTTAGACAGTCATGAAGGCTCACCTTTGCCATGAAGTCTCCCCTAATTGATTCTGGCAGAACCCCACTATCTTCCCCACTCAATGGAGAACACTTTGATTTGAGCTCTCTAACAGCACAGAATGATAGGGGAAGGAAAATGGGAAGGGGAGATGACTAGAAAGGTCATATAGTATCAGAATCTGTAGAGAATGTGAACTTAACTCAGTTGGTGATATGGAGCCACATAAGATTTTTTTTTTAGCAGTACAACAACATGAATACATCTATGTGCCAGGATCTACCAGTCTTAGAATAGTCTTTTAGTACAGGATGTCCCTTAAGTCTGGACACATAGGAAATCAAATCAACTAAGCATATTTTCAAGAAATAAAATTAATGAAATTTTCAACATTTTATTTAATTAGCATAAATTTTAGCCATAATTATTTCATATGGAATAAAAGATTTCATTAGCTATTACAGATTATTTTCCATATGAATGAGATTAATTTAATTTAATTAATTAATGAGATTTCCTATGTGTTTCTTATATCTTCCTATGAAATCTCATTTATCCTAATTAAATAAACTTAATAAAATGTTAAAAATTGCATTCATTTCATTTCTTGAAAATATGCATAGTTAATGAGATTTCCTTTGTGCCCAGACTTTAGGGACACCCTGTAGTTTAAAGCTTGGATTAAAGAGTAAAGATAGTAGGAGAAACCCTTGAAGATATTGCTTCTTTGTTCCTGATACCAAAACTAGGGACAAAATCATTGGCAAATGTGACAGTAATTTGCAAGTGTTGAGCTCAAGCTCATTTTATAGTGCCTATGAGCACTATGGTTCTGTACTTGTCTAAGAGAGGCCCGGCCTGGTGAGAACTAGAAACTACTTTAAACTAATAGTTCATAAAGTGCTGGCTCATAAAGGGAGCCCACTTCCAAAATTTAGATTTTGGAATCTAAGTATCATGGATTATTTTTTCATTAGAGCTTTCATTTTTGTGGCTATTTTTGCTCCTTTCAGATCTTTACCCTGTGTTATGATCCAGGTTACTGCATTAGGACAAGTTATAGAGATGTATTTGAACCATTTTCCAACTTTAAATAAAGTGTCTGTTCCCATGGTGTATCTCAATGGGGTTCATACAATAAAGGCATTAAATTGCCAAATTACTTTTCTGAGCGCAAGCCCTGACATTAACCTTGACATCTGCAATACTTCATCCTCATTGGGCCATTCTCTGATTCTATAATTGATACATACATGCTCAATGGGGTTTTTTTTATGTATTGGGAAAAGATTGTATTTTATGTTCAGTTTCCAATGTCCTTTCTCAGAAAGCTCACTGTTCTACTCATGTTGTTGGACACGGCAGCCCAAGGAGGAACATCGTGAGAGAAGCCCACATTTACTGAACCACTTGAGCTTGTTTTCTTTTTTTATTTAGTTTTTATTTGTTTTCTTGTTTACATTATTCATTTTCATTACATTTTTGAATTACACATTTTCTCCCCGTCTTTCCCCTGCCCCAACCCTAAAACAGCAATCCCACTGTAGAGCCCCTCCCCTGCTCTGCT
>JAQQSW010010510.1:0-12976 GCA_028646575.1 Pseudocheirus occidentalis | reverse complement strand
GGAAGGAAGGAAGGAAGGAAGGAAGGAAGGAAGGAAGGAAGGAAGGAAGGAAGGAAGAAGGGAAGGAGGGAAGGAAGAAAGGAAGGGAGGGAGGGAGGGGTTTTATGAAGTACTTACTGTGGGCAATGCACAATACTAAGCACTGGGGATACAAACAGAAAATCAGGATGGCCCCTCTTCTCAAGAAGCTTACATCTTAACTGGGGAGAGATAATACATAAAAGAGTCTTGCAATGAAGTCAGTCATGCCCCACAATTCTGAGCATGTGGAATCAGCGCACATAGTAATGTACCTGCTTTAATTCCACTCATAAGACCATGTCTTTTTCTGATGTGGAACTACTTGACAGTGATGACATTGATCCTCTCTGAGGATGAACAACTGGATGGTGTCAAGGACTCTGATGGTGAGAACATTCTCTTCCACACCTTCAAAAGCTGTGGCTTCTATGGGAGGTGTCATCAGCAAAAGAAAAAACAACCACCCATGTAATTGTTCAAATCGCTGGTTAAAAAAAAAATCTTAAGTTGCACAGGATCACACAAGATCCCTGGAAGGCTTGCAAACAAAATTCTAGAGGGTTCCTTCCAAGTTGATCCAGATACTCAATCAGTTCCAAATTCACCTCATGGTACTATTTTAGCACTAAAGCAAAGAACTAAAAACAAACAGATCCTTGATGACTTGAGAATAACTAAATAAATTGTGTTGTGTGAATGTAATGGAAGGAAGATACTGTAAGGAAATATGAATATAAAGGATTCAAAGATAGAGCACCCACCCTGGAGTTAGGAGGACCTGAGTTCAAATCCAGCCTCAGAGATTTAGCATTTACTAGCCATGTGACCTTAGGCAAGTCACTTAAACCCAATTGCCTTCCAAAAAGCAAAAAAAAAAAAAAAAAAGTTTCAGAGAAGCCTGAGAAGATATATATGAACTGATGCAGAGTGAAGTAAGCAAACCAGGAAACCAATATGCACAATAATAATAATAGTTAGCATTTAAATAGCACCTACTCCTTGCCTGGCAGTGTGCTAAAAGCTTAACAATTATTATGTCATTTGATCCATACAACAATCCTGGAAGGTAGTTGCTCTTATTAGTCCCATGTTATAGATGAGGAAACTGAGGCAAACAGCATTTAAATGACTTGTCCAGGGTCACACAGTCAGTACATGTCTGAGACTGGATTGGAACTTAGCTTTTCCTTACTCCATGCTTGGTAATCTATTCATTGCAACGTAGCTTTTCCAATGACTTTATCATCACCATCAACCACCACCACCACCACCACCCTGAATGCAGTGCTATAATGACCAAGTTTATCCCATAAGAAGAGATAAGAAAATGTATTTCCCTCTTTTCTTTGGAAAAATTGATGGACTATGGGTAGGGAACATTGTAAATACTGTCAGACTCAGTGTGCTGGTTAGTTTTCCTTACCTGCCTTTTCGTCCCTTTTTTTTTATTCTTTCTTAGAGGGGATAGCTCACAGGGGAAGGAGAAGGAAACGTAGTCAAAAATGACGGTGATGTAAAAAGTAAGAGATTGATAAAATTTTAAAATTAAAAATATGTTCTAGAATTGCATCAGGATTCAAAGTCTAGCTTCCTGGTCTCTAATCTACAGGCTTGCTTCTTTTCCCTATTCTGGTTTTTTTTTTTAAATCCCATGTAAAAACAATTTTTCACATTTCTTTTTTTTTTTAATTTTACGTTCCTAATTCTCTTTCTCCCTCTCCTCTCCATTCCCTGAGACAGTAAGCAGTTTTATGTAGGTTATACATGTGCTGTCATGTAAAACATATTTCCATATTAATCAAATTGTGTCTTTTTTCTCTATTTTGACAATCAAAACATTTGCCCTTCCCTGATCCTATAGCAGTTCACTTTTGTTTTCTGCAGTTTTTAAAGGAATGCCAATGATGGTTCATCAATCCCATCTGCCAATTCTTTCAGAATCCTCAAATGCAATCCATCCAAGCCTGGAGATCTGAACTCATCCTGGGCGGTGAGGTGCCCCCAATCTCCCTACTCATCTTGGCATCAACTTTCTATTAGCCATTTGTCTTTTCCAGTCTAAGAGTCACTATCTTTGGCAGAGAAAACAGACAAAATAGGAAGTGAGCAGTTCCACCATTTCCCTGTCGTTAATCATCACAGCCAGCCCCATGAGCAGCTATCCAATCCTGTCTTTAATTCTTCTCTCTATCCCAGTACTGTATGACTTTAAGGGAAAGGAAAAAGACCCTTTGGTTATCCTGAATTTTCTCCACCAGCCACAGCCCATTATCATAAGTGCAGCTCTCCTGATATTCAGTATTCTTAAAGGACTGTGCCATACTTTTGCGTTCATTCTGAATTACCCAACCTTGCTTCCATCTTCCGTAAAATAGCATAGTGTTAACAATAATTGTTGTTGTTCAGTCACATCTGGCTCTTCATGACCCTATGGACCATAGCATGCCAATACTGTCCAAGAGGTTTTCTTGGCAAAGATACTAGAGCGATTTGCTATTTCCTTCTTCAGAGGATTATGGCAAACAGAGGTTAAGTGACTTGTCCAGGGTCACACAGCTAGTACATGTCTGAGACTGGATTTGAACTCAAGTCTTACCGACTCCAGGCCCAGTGCTCTGTCCACTGAGCCACAGCTGACTCAAATATTAATAATAACTAGCATCAAAAGTCACTTTAAGGTTCTGAATGTGTTTCACATAGATTATCTCATTTAAACCTCACAAGAAACTTGAAATACAGGTGCTGTTATTCTCCCATTTTATGATGGAGGTATTGCAGAAGGGGACACTTGTACTATCCCAATTTTACAAATGAGGAAACTGAGGCTGAGGGGTTAATTGCCTTGCCCAGAATTACACAGCTTGTAAATATCTGAGTTGTTGTTGTTGAACTTGCCTTCCTGACTCCAAGTCCAGTGTTCTACCCACATGGAGGGAATGTTGGACCAACAGTTCAGGAAGATATAGGTTGAATCTTTTCCCCAATCTCCAAGCACTCAGTGTGTGACCCTGGATAGGTCACTGAGTCTCAGTTTCCTCGTCTAACTTATGATGAGAGTAATAGTGTTTCTCTTATAGGATTGTACAAATCAAATGAGATATTTAATCTCTTTGTAAACCTTAAAGTGCTCTCTAAATATTATTATTTTAAGGGAGAGCGATTACATTTACTATTTAATATAGGGAATTCCTACATGATAAAATTCTCTCTACCAATGCAGAATTTTCTGTGCAACTTACAGTGTTTCAGTCTTGAAGAGTAGCCTAAAGCACAGAGAGGTTGGTTAACTTAACTAAACTCACACAGTCAGCATGCATCAGTAGCATTCAGGTCTACTTGGTTCCTCCATGACATGAGGATTTATATTATATTATGATTGTAACTTCTTTATTATATTAGTAAATATAATAAAATGGGCTTATAATAAAATTGTCCTCATCACATTTTCACCTACCCTTCTCTCCGTTTTTCTCTTGTCCATTCTACTGCCCTGAATTCTGAACACCCCAAGCCATATGAACACCCAGACCTCCCTGCTTCCACAATGACACCCCCAGATTTCTTCTATTCTGACTTGAAATCCAGCAAAGAATGATCCTGGCTCACCATAACAGCAGCCATGGTCCCCCTGTGAGAAATACGGAGGGGCTCACCTAGAAACCTTTTCTCTGCTTCATTCCCCACAGTCCCACAAGCAATTGCTATGGTTCCCCACCTCTGGGACAATTTATTAGCTTATGTGATTGCTTACTGTCGTTTGGAAAGACACTGATTAGCGAGCAGGTGTGCACAGGCTAGATTTCTTCTCTTTCACTGGGACTGGTTGGAAAAACATTCACTCACCGCATCATGGGGGTAATTCAACGTGCCAATTACCTGAGAAAATTTAGCTCCCTCTCTCCTGAAACAACTTTGCTTGTTAGTGAGAGTTTGGGAGAGAGATGAGGCTGGCATTAGCAAAATGGGGAGCTGACATTAGAGAAACAGGAGACTTCTACAGGAAAAAGAAAAAAAGCCTGAAAAGCGGCAGGTTCCTGTGGGTGCTAGAGAGAAGCAAAGAAGACTCCACTGGTGAGAAAAAAGCCACTTAACACAAGTTTTTTTGACAGGCAGAGCTCTTTCCAGTTTCACTTCCCTAAGTGAGTCTTTAAAAGGGTAAAGGCGATTGGATAACTTGACAATAACCAAAGCCTATCCATCCTGCAAGGCCCTGGTCAAGAGCACCTCTTCCAGAAAGTCACCCACCCTCCCATTTCCAGCTACTTCTACTTTCATTGATCTTCCTCCACTGATCTCCTGCAGGGTTTACCATGCCCTGAGTGGCAATGGTCTGAATAGGGATCACAGATTTAGAGCTGGAAGGAACCTCATAGTATATCTTGTCTGATCCATTCATTTACAGGAGAGGAAGCTGGAATCTAGGGAGATCCACAGGCAGTAAGTGATAAGAGCTAGATTCAAACCCAAGGCTTCTAACTCCAAACCCAGGGTTCTTTACAATACACCACAACTGTATATAATTCTATTCTCAAGTGTATCTAAATACTTCCCCAAACATCACATTAGTCATAGAGATGGGCACAAAATAGGGGCTCAAAAATTATTTGGATTTTATTATTATTTTAGGGTCTTTCTCCCTCCCCTCCTTTCACCTAGAGGGTTTAGAACAGATGTGCCTAACTCATATAAAAATGAGGAAAATTAGTCTATACATAAGAATCCCTGCTGAGCCGATTTGGGCTTAGTTTTAAAATGTAGTATTATCTATGTCTGATTGTATTTTATTTCATTAAATATTTCCCAATTATATTTTCATCTGGTGGATAGTGTGTTTGACACAACTGATGTGTTGGATAGAGCACCTGGAGTCAAGAAGATCTTAGTTCCAATCCTGTTTCAGTTGGCCAGCCAATAAGCATTTATTAAGCACTTACTATTTGCCTGATGCTATACAAAGTGATAGGGATACAAAAGCAAAAAAAAGTAGCCTCTATTCCCAAGGAGATCATTCTGACAGGGAGGCAATAGGCAAAGAGCTATGTACAAACAAGACATGGACAGAATAAGCACAAGGTGCAGGACAGCAGTTTTCAACAGGTGAGTCACACCTTTGGGGGTCGAATGACCCTTTCACAGGAGTCACAGGTGTCGCCTAAGACCATCGGAAAACACATTTCCGATGGTCTTAGGAACCAAGACATGGCTCCTCTATCCCTCTCCATGCAGGTCTGTCCACATGCAGATACACCTACATTGGAGTATTAAAGGTTTGGCATTAGGAAGGTTCAGAAGCAGTGGCGTAGGAGGAATGACCTCAACAACAATTCATCTGAAAAAGATGTGGGGGTCTCAGTGTACTATAAACTCAAAATGAGCTTACAAAATGCCTTTTACTCTTCCCTAATTGACTCCTTATCACCTGTCCCACTTTCTCTTCTCTCCTCAAATCACCTGTACCTCTCATTTCCTGTTCTCTCTCAGTGGACGGCTTCATCTCATACTTGACAGTAACAGCTAAAATTTATGTAGCACCTACTATGTGCCTGGCCCTGTGATAAGCACTTTACAAATATTTTCTCAGTTGACAAAGAAAATTAAAATTAAAGAAAATTCTTCCTATTTCTATACCTCAAATCCTCTCAACATCATTCGTGACTTCTTCCTGTTTTACTCAAGTTCGGGAGTGATAATTCTCCTTGCCAAAGCCAATTTGTGCAAACCTTAATCCCATCATTGAATTCTCCCCTATGACTTTTGCCCTTTTAACATCCCTTCTTTTTCATAATTCTCAATCTCTCTATCTGCCGGTTACTTTCTTATCATCTAGTGATGCAAACCAAAATGAATCCCTCATAAGTGGTCAGCCAACCTTTGATAAGTGGTCAGCCAGTCTTTGCTTGAGGACTCCTTGAAAGGAAGAACCCACTGCACACAGAAAGGCAGTCTTTTCTACTTTGAGACAAATCCAATTGGTAGGAAGTTGTTTCTTCTATCAAACCTAAATTTGTCTCTTTTGTACTCCAATAATTGCACCTTGTTCTCTACTTTGAGGCCGAGGAGAACAAATCTACTCCATTTTTAAATATCTTCTGAGGGTTTCAAGACACCTGTGATGTTACCCCAAGTCATCTCTTCTCCAGGTTTACCATACCCCATTCCTTCAGTCTTCCTATAGCATGAATTTAAGGTCCTTTCCCTTCTGTGGGAAGGGTCCTTTGAACTCTTTCTCACTTATTATCATTATCCTTCCAAAACTATAGTGTCCAGAAATACTCCAGATACGGTCTGACCAATTTGGAGTATAACAAATCCACCACCTCCTTATTCCGGGAAGTTAGTCTCAATGCAGTCCCAGAATATATTAGCTTTTATGACTGCCACATCTATAGCTGACTCACTGTGAGCTTACAAGCCACTAATACCCCTGATTAGACAAACTACTGTCTTGTTAGATTCAGCCCAATGCTTTATCTTGTCAAGATCCCTTTGGATCCTGACTCTGTCATCAGTGTGTTAGTTATCTCTCCCAGCTTTATGTAATCTGCAAATTCAATGAGCATGACATCTGTGTCTAAAGACATAAATCCAAATCATTGATCTATAAAACTTGGACTAGGTTGAGTAAACCAATCAAATCATCCCACTCCATTTTAAGGCAATATCTTAATTAGTTTAGAAGGTCTCAATCAATCAAAGACTTAGAATCTGAAATGTCTTTGATCAACTAGAGTTACATTGTACAGGAAGTGTGCTTTGTTAGCTGAGAACAACTGGTCATTCATTAGATAGTACCTTTAAAATACCAAACCAATCTGGGCTCAAGAGATTTGAATAAGTGTAAAAGAAAGAATATTTCAGCTAAACTCCTGAGAAGAAATACACTGCAGGGAGAAATCCAATTCTAGTCTCACTCTCAGTTTCAGTTTCTCATCACCCTTCACCAGAAGAGAATCTCATGAACTTTGGGGGTCTAGATGATTTCTCATCTTCCCACAACTGTCCTGGTATGTCCTTGTATAAGCTGACAGCTCTGTTTGCATGGGGAGCCGAGGACAGCAGGCTCTATAAAAAGTCAGGAAGAAAAAGACTATACTATACGTAAGGGAAATATTCTAAGGACTCCACAAAAAGAACTTCCAGGAGCTGTGACCCCTTTGTCACATGTGTTCTTTAAATTAACACTCATTCTTTCTAAACACTGTACTAATGGGAGAATATATCAAATATTTGAGGGTGGACGGAGAAGTGTTTTATATAAATTGTTCTTACTATAAAATTTTGGTAAATATCCTTTCTAAAAAGAATGATAATGGAGTGTGGCTGACTAAATGACATCAGTGATAGTCAATGAGTAAAAAAGACATAGGCAAGGGCTTGTGAGCTGTCTCACTAGAAATACACCATCACCAAACCCTCAGAGATTCTCCTAGAGCCCTAAGGGGACATCATGGCCATGCTCTGGGGGCACTCAACTCATAAGTGCAAGTGAGAATTGGAATAATCTCCTCAGAGAATTACCACAGATTAAAATGTTTAACAGTGCAAAGCCAGGCACCCTGAGGCATGCCATCATAGACTCTCTTCTTAGTAATCACAAAACGATTACCCTGAGGCACACCATCATAGACTCTCTTCTTAGTTAACAAGAATGATTACTGACTCTTCTTTGAGTCTGATCATTCAACCACTCCCAAATCTATTAAATTATGCTATCATCTAGCCTTTATCTTGCCATCTTTTCCACAAGCATGAGATATTTTATCACTTTCCCAAAATCTGGGTAAATAATATCTACAGCAAATGCTCTTCTTAATCTTTTTTTTTTTTTTTGCCCTGAACCCTCTTTGGCACTCTGGTAAAACCTATAGACCCCTTTTTAGAATCATGCTTTTAAACGTATTTTAAAAGTACATATGAACACAACATAAACCTATTAAATTGAAATATGGTTATAAAAATCTTTTAAAACATAAGTTCACAGATCCTTAGTTAAGAACCCATGATCTCTGGCATTCCCCTGATTTGTCACTTTTGTGGGGAAAGGGATTGTACCTGTGATCTCATGGGTAGAGTAAACTTCCAGATGAGGAAATTCCCTCTACCAATGCAGATTGGCACTTACTCTAGAACTTGTGATGGAGAATTAGAGAATTGCCTAGAGCACTGGGAAGTTAGATGACTTGCTCTGGAGCAGGAATTGACTGTAGGGCTTCTTGACTCTACATCTTTGTTTGTTTGTTTGTTTGTTTGTTTGTTTGTTTTGGAGGGGGAAAGGCAAAGCAATTGAGGTTAAGTGATTTGCCCAAGGTCACACAGTAATGTCAAGTGTCTGAGATCAAATTTGAACTCAGGTCCTCCTGACTTCAGAGTCACCTAGCTGCCCCTCCATCACTTACACTTTTGTTGTTGCTGCCTCTAACAATAGTTAAGGAATTTGTTCAAATGAGGATATGAGGTGAGTCTGATATGACCTGTTCTTGTTTAAACCATGCTCACTCTTTGTGACATTGATTCCATTTCCAGATGTTTATCACCCATCTCTTTGATGATCCATCCTAGAACGTGGCTAGGAATTAATATCAAGTTGATTGGCTTAGAGTTTTCAAACGCCATGTTCTTCCTTGTTGTGAAAGTGGAGACATTTGCCCATCCCAAGTACTGTGGTACCTCTCCTCTTCTCCACAGCCTTTCAAATATTATTTCAGTGATTTATTCACTAGCCACATCTGCCAATTCTTTCCATACTCAAGGATGTAGTTTATGAAGACCAGGTAATCATTCTCCTTGGGAGAGAAAGGAAGCAAAATTGGAAATGAACAGCTCTGCCTTCTTCAGATTACCTGTTTTCATCATCCGATCATCTAACCTGAATGTCAGTCCTATGCATTCTTTGATCCTCTTTCCTCCAATAAAACTTTTTTGAAAATGTCTTTTGTTGATGGAGAAGACATAAACACATTTGTATGCAGTAGGGAAGCAGCAAGAAGGCAGAGATTGAAAGTAATTGATAGAGTCTGGATTACGGAAGGGGCAATCTGCTGGAGGAAACAAACAGAATGGCCTCACTTGAGCAGGTAGAGGGCTTAACATTGGTAAGGAGCAGAACCACTTCATCATATGAGACAGGGGTGAAGGAGAGAGTAAAGAGAAGGCAACTGAGTGATAGGAAAGGAGGAAGAGGGGAGAGAAAGAGGGAATTCACAGTCTCAATTTTTTCAGTAAAATGAGACAAGTTTTTCAGCTGAGAGAGTAGAGGGAGGGGGATGTGAGTCATGGGAAACTCGAGAAGAGATGAAAAGATTAGGAGGCATTACGGAGGAAAACAGGAGAGTGAGCTGATAAGGGAAGTAAAGTAGGTTTTCTTGGCAGCAGTGAGGGACCAGCTGAGACAGTATAACATCAATTTGTTGTGGACCCAAGAAATTAGGTGACACAGTGGATAGAGCACCTGGCCTGGAGTCAGGTTCAATTTTTTTTTGTTTTGTTTTTTTTAATTAACTTTTGTTTATTTTTAGTTTGTATTATTCATTTCCATGAGATTCTGAGTTACAAGATTTTCTCCCCATCCTTCCCCTACCCATCCCCCCAAAACAGCAACCCCACTATATACCCCCTCCCCCAATCTGCTGTCTCCTATATCCTCTCCCATCACCCCTCTGAGTTTCCAGTAGGGCAAGATGTATTTCCCTACCCCACTACCTGCATATCCCATTTCCAAGTTGCATGTAAATAATAATAATTATATATATATATATATACATATATATTTAACATGTGATTTTAGAACTTTAAACTCCAGATTCTATCCCTTACTCCCTCATCACCCACTAAGGATGAACACTGCAAAAACAAACAATTCAATATAGGCCATACATGTGTGGTTATGCAGAACATCTCCACAATGGACATATTGTGAAAAACTGACTATATTTCCCTCCCACCTATGCCCCCCTCCACTTGTTCCATTCTGACATCAATTCAAATATGACATCAGACACTTACTAGTTGTGTGACTCTGGACAAGTAATTTAGCCCTGTTTGTCTCAGTTCCTCATTTGTTAAACAAACTGAAGAAGGAAAAAGCAAACCACTCCAGTATCTTTGCTAAGAAAATCCCAAAGGGGTCACAAAAGACATGACTAAAACTGAATAACCACAACAACAAAAATGGCTTTTGTTGGAGGCAGACCCAAGATGATGGAGTAGGGACAGGAACTCATCTGAACTATCCTAAATTCTCCTCCAAGCAATTTTACTTTTTTTTTTGAGGGCAGTTGGGGTTAAGTGACTTGCCCAAGGTCACATGGCTAGTGTTTTGTGTGTGTGTGTGTGTGTGTGTGTGTGTGTGTGTGTGTGTATTAAGTGTCTGAGGCCGGATTTGAACTCAGGTACTCCTGACTCCAGGGCCGGTGCTCTATTCACTGTGCCACCTAGCCACCCCCCCTCCAAGCAATTTTAAAATAACACCTCAAGGAGAAGCAGAGGCAGCAAAAGATCAGGGAAAACCATTTTATGGCCCAAGATAATTTAGGAGTCTGGCAGGAAAGGTCTGTCACTCCAGGGAGATGGTTAATCCCAGAGTGTAGTGCAGACTCCATCACAACAATGTCAGCAGCCAGCCTTGGAGGCAGCTGCAACAGCAGCAGCAACTCAGGAGGTCTCAGCCCACAGATGGTAAAGGTTATAACACCTGGTCAAAAAGAGATTACAGGGGACCCTTTGCAGGTGCTGGGCTCAGGACCCTGGTGCACTGCCCAGACAGAGTTCTGAGTCACAGTTCAAGCGTAAAGGGGAGCACCAGCACTGGTGACTGCAGGGTAACAAGGTCCGTTTCTGGTTAAAGACCAGAACACAGACCAGGAGAGCAGTGACCACACATCTTACATCATAACACATTGGAAGCACCAAAACTTTGCAGAACCACCTCTGAAAAAAGCAACATGAAAAAACTGAATCTTCCCCTCCACCCCAGGAGAAGAGTCCAACTTTAACATACTGTTAAAAGGCAAGAAATCAGCTGGTAAAGTGAGAAGACAACAAAAAAGAATCTGACTCTGACAAGTTACTATATGGTAACAAGAAAGATTAAACACAAACTTAAAAGAAGACAATGATGTCAAAATAACTACAAGCAAAGAAAAAAAAATGTGAATTGAACACAAGCCCAATAATAATTCGTGGAAGAGCTCAAAAAAGAATTTTAAAAATCAAATAAGAGAGGTAGAGGGAAATTTGGGGGGAAAATGAGAGGGATGGGAGAATATTGTAAGAAGAGAATCAACAGTTTGGTAAAAGGTATGAAAATACTGAAGAAAATAACACTTGAAAACAAGAACTGGCCAAATGGTAAAAGAGGCACAAAAGCTCACTAAAGAAAAAAATTTCCTAAAAATTAGAATTAGGCAAGTAGAAGCTAATGACTCCATGAGATATCAAGAAACAATAAAATAAAGTCAAAAGAATGGAGAAAAAACCCATGTAATATCTCAACAGAAAACCAACTGAACTGAAAAATAAGGTCAAAGAAAGATCATTTAAGAATTATTGAACTATTATATGGACTGAAAGCCATGATCAAAAAAAGATGCTACATATCATATTTCATGAAATTATTGAAGAAAATTACCCTGATATCCTGGAACCAGAGGGTAAAATAGAAATTCAAAGAATCAAGCAATTACTTCCTGAAAGAGATCTCAGAATGAAGTCCCAGGAGTATTATAGCCAAATTACAGGGCTCACATGTCAAGGAGAAAATATTGCAAGCTGTCAGAAATAATTCAAATATCATGGAGCCACAGTCAGGATAGCACAAAATTTAATAGCTTCCACATTAAAAAATCAGAGGACTTGGAATGATATTCCAGGAAGCAAAGGAAATAGAAATCACCAAGAATCATCAACACAGCAAAATTGAGTGTAATTCTTCAGAGGAAAAAATGGATTTTAATTAAAGAGAAGATTTTCAAGAATTTCTGATGAATAGACCAGAGCTGAATACAGAATCTGACTTTCAAATAAAACATAATAAAGTAAAAATGCAGAAAATCACAAATATTAAGTACATCATTTTCAGACCATAATGCAATAAAAATTATATTCAATAAAAGGCCATGGAAACATAGATTAAAAATTTATTGGATACTAAATAATCTAATCCTAAAAAGAACAATCATAGAAATAATAAATAATTTCTTTAAAGGGAATAACTATGAGACAACATGCCAAAATTTATAGGATGTAGCTAAAGCAATACTTTGGGGAAATTTTCTATCTCTAAATACTTACATTAATAAAATGGAGAAAGAACAGATTGATTTAAAATCCCCAATTAAAATAAAATTCAAAATCCTAAAACTCAAAGGAGAGATTAATAAAAATTTAAAGAAAAACATTGACTTAATAAATAAAGCTAGGAGCTGATTTTATTTTTAAAAAAATAAACAAACCATTGTTTGATTTTTAAAAAGAAAGAAGAAAACCAAGTTGTCAGTATGAAAAAGGAAAAAGGTGAATTTGCCCTCAATGAATATGAAATTAAAGCAATTATTAGAAATTATTTTTACCCAGTTACATGACAATAAATCTAACAATCTACATGAAATGGACCAATATTTACAAAATAAATAAATTTCCCAGATTAACAGAAGAGGAAATTGAATATTTTAATAACCATATCTTAAAAAAATAAATTAAACAAGCCATCAGTGAGCTCCCTAAGAGAAAATCTTCAGGACCACATGGATTCACAAGTGAATTCTACCAAACTTTAAAGAATAATTAATTCAAATACTATGTTTGGTTGCTGTCCTTCCTTCTTAAAGAGGACCAAAATGACATCACTAAGCTAGTGTAATGGTAATCAATTTGTTGGATATTTAGGGCTAAGTGGATAGGATACTTAGGGCTAAGTAGATCAGATACTTAGGGCTAAGTAGAACCTAGTAACTTAGGG
>JAQQSW010010509.1:0-12976 GCA_028646575.1 Pseudocheirus occidentalis | reverse complement strand
GGTTTTGGGACTCAGTGTTATGGTTTCTGAATAAAGACCTTGGTTCTGCCTTCCATGTGGAGAGTTTGCTATATTTTGTGATCCAAAACTACACCAACATATTCATAACCATCATGGATGTTGTGAATATCTCATTATTGATACAAGGGGTCACAGGGGTCGCCTAAGACCATTGGAAAACACATATTTTTGATGGACTTAGGAACCAACATGCCACTCCTCTGTCTCCCACGTGGTTCCGCCCACATGCAGATGCACCCTCATATGAGTATTAAAGGGTCACGGCATTAGGAAGATTGACAACTACTGGGCTAGAAGATGTATTGGTTGATACACTTAAACCAAACCCTTCATAAACTTTGCTAGCCCTTAAAAACAGAGTATGCCTATAGCAGAATGCTTATCAGGTGTCAGTCAGTTACTCATTCCTTATCCTACTCTCCCATTGCCTCCCAATTCCTTCATTGCCGTATTGTTGTGGTCAAAAAACTTCAGTATGTGGTGGTCAAACTTTTGGTGATGAATCACTCTGAATAGTCTTCTCTTGATAGTAGGACTAGATCCCTTTTTCATTACTTTTCTCAAAGTCTATTTTGAATTGTCCACTGACCTACACAGATTTTGCCTGGCTAGTCAAGATAATAGAGTAAGAAAAGGAGATACCAATGTAGACGGTATCTACTATAGAATTTTCAAGAAGGGAGGGATATAATGGACATCACCAAGACCAATCATGCACACAAATGTGAAGGTAGGTAAACATCCACATATACAAAAATAATATTTTCGTATTTATATCTTTGTATGTGTCTATATGTATATATATACATATATGTACACATATATGTATATATAATGCATATGTGTATAGGGTAGGGGAGAGGAGAGCCCATGAGATTAATAATAATATAATTTTCAAAAAAATTACTTTGATACTTTATCATAGAGATTACCCAGTACCCTCAAGGGCTGTGCTACTAAGAAATTACAAACTCTGGCAAGAAATATCAATTTGTGCTCTATATTTAATGCTAGAGGACGTTTCTGAGTTTAGAGAGATTCATCAACAACAAGACTGACCCCGACCTGATGAGACCTTTTGACCAAAACAAAAACAAATAAAAACCATCTACAACCCATATAAATCATCTGCATTTCTAGATATTACTAACAAAGCACAACAGCAAGAGATAGAAAGAGAAATTCCATTTAAAGTTACTGGAGACATCATAAAATATTTGGGAATCTACCTGCCAAAACAAACCCAGGGGACTGTATGAAGAAAATTACAAAAAAAAAAAACTTTTCACCCAAAGTCATATCAGAATAATTGGAAAAAACATCAGCTGCTCGTGGGTAGACTAAGCTAATATAATAAAAATAATAAAAACAAAGATATAACACAAGATTATACATACAGACACATACAAAGACAATTCTACCTAAATTAATTTACCTATTCATTGCCATACCAAACAATTATTTTTAAAGTAATTCATATGGAAGAGCAAAAAGTTTCAGAATATCAAGGGAATTAATGAAAAGAAATACTAGGGAAGGTGGACTAACCATACCAGATCTTAAATTGTATTATAAAGCAGCAATCATCAAAACCACTTGGTACTGGTTGAGACATAGATGAGTTAGATCAGTGGAAGAAGTTAGGTACACGAGACACAATAGTAAATGATTATAGCAATCTACTGTTTGATAAACCCAAAGACCCTAGTTTCTTGGGTAAGAACTCACTGTTTGACAAAATTGCAGGGAAAACTGGAAAATAGCATGACAGAAATTGGGCATAGGCCAATATCTTATACCATATAACAAAATAAAATCTAAATGGATGCATGCTCTAGATATAAAGGCTGATACGGTAAGTATTCTGGGAGAGCAAGGAATAGTTTACCTGTCAGATTTATGGAGTAGGGAAGAATTTATGTCCAAAAAAGAGATAGAGAGCATTATGAAATGCAAAATAGATAACTTTGATTACATTAAATTGAAAAGGTTTTGTACAAACAAAGCCAATGTAGCCAAGGTTGGGAGAGAAGCAGAAAACTGGGGAAGAATTTTTACAACCAGTGTCTCTGATAAAGGCCTCATCTCTATAATACAGAAAATTGACTCAAATTTATAGGAACACAAGTCATTCCACAATAGATAAGTGAACAAAGGGTATGAACAGGTAGTTTTCAGAGGAATAAATTAAAGCTCTCTATAATCATATGAAAAAATGCTCTAAATCGCTATTGATAAAAGAAATGCAAATCAAAACAACTCTGAGGTACCACATCACACCTATCAGATTGCCTAATGTCACAAAACAGGAAAAAAAAGATAAATATTGGAGAGGATGTGGGATGCTGGAACAATAATTCATTGGTGGTGTGAGCTAATCCAACCATTCTGGAGAGCAATTTGAAACTATGCCCAAAGGGCTATAAAAATATGACTATTTTCTTTTTTTTTTCATGGTTTTCCCCATTCTTTACAATTCTTCTATGCAACGTGACTAATGTGAAAATATGGTTACTGGGGAAAAAATGACTGGAAGAATCACTGGATAGTCCCCCCTAAAAAAAAAACAACAGAATCTACTAGTTCATGAAAAGGCTGCCATCTATACCAGTGGAAGTGTTATTCATGAAATCACAAATCTTTTGAGGTATTTCAAATTCATATCTTCTTATAGCACAGTGATATTTCATTATATTCATGTACCATAACTTGTTTAGCCATTTCCCAATTGATGTGTATCTACTTTGTTCCCCAAATTTTGCTATCACAAAAATGCTACTATAAATATTTTAGTGTATATGGAGATTTTTTCTTACCAATGGCCTCTCTAGAGTATAAGCCTCATCTCTGGGTGCAAGCATGTATGCATTTTAGTCATTGTGCATATTTTCAAATTGCTTTATGAAATAGTTGCACTGATTCATAGCTGCACCAACCATGTGTCAGTGTGTCTGGCTTCCAACATTGATGATACTTATCTCTTGTCATCTTTGCCAAATTGTAGGGTGAGAGGTGAAACCTCAAGTTTGTTTCAATTTGCATTTCTTTTATTAGTGATGAAGTGATTTAGTGTGAAGTATTCTGTTTTAGTTTGTAATTTGTCTTTGGAGGACTATTTGTTCTTATCCTTTGGTCAGTTGTTTAAGTTAGGAATGATCTTTTAATTGCCAAATCTACACACAGTCACTACCCTGTTGGAGGCTCTCATCACCACCTAGCTTTTGGTTGGTCTCCCTGCTTCAAAATCTCTTTCTACTCCAAATTTTCCTCCACTCACTCAACTGCCAAAGTATTTTCCCTATATTGTAGATCTGACCATATCATCTTCCCTTTCTGTAAACTCCAATGGCTCCCTATAACCTCTGTAATCAAATGTAAAATCCTCAATTTTATAAAGTTCTTACTAAAGTTCTATATTTTTTTAAATTAAAAACTAGGTTCAGGTATGGCTGGTGCGTCATCCCAAGATCCTTTGCTCTTCTGAATACATTCTTCCATTTTCTCTGGCTTTTTCTGGCGAGTGCAGAATAGTCATGCTCTTTGCATTTTCCTTTCCTTTATATTTGAAGGTCTTTCTCTTGGTCACTTGCAGAGTTTGTTGTTTCCCACTTAATCCAAATAAATTATACATTGCATGCTCATGGTACAAAACTGATTGTAACCAAGTGGCCTGTGGTCTCATCCAGGTTTGGTATCAGCTAGCGTCTGAGTAAATCATTTAATTTCAATAGACCTCATTTGTACAGTTTGAATAATGATTCCTGCCCACAGAAGTTTACTGTAATGTTTACTGTAAAGATCAAATAAGATTGCTTTTAGCAGGGTCCATCAGGGTCCAGTGACTTACCAAAGCATCAGGGTAGGGAACCTGCAGCCTCAAGGCCACATGTGGCCCTCTAAGTCCTTAAGTGTGGCCCTTTGCCTGAACCCAAACTTCATTGTTCTGTGAAGTTTAGATTTAGTCAAAGGGCTGCACTTGAGGTACATGTGACCTCAAGGCTGCAGCCCCCTTTCCCCCCCCATTTTAGAATTATTCTAAAACAAATGTTAAAATAAAAGGAAAGAAGAGAACTATCTACTTCATTTTTTAGGCCTCTTCAGAAACATGAGGGTTGTCACTTTGACTACATATATGTGAAGTTACAAGCATAAGAGTGTAGATATCAATAAAGTGGGTATCATTAGCTAGCAATGGCTTATAAACATTGCCATGGCAAGCTTGAGGAAATCTTTAAGATTCATCTACATGCTACAGGCATTGCTCTAAACAAATAGGTTAAGGGAAAGATTCTAGCCAGGACAATTATTTGTGAGTTGGTCATATTAAAGCAGCGTGACATAAAGCTGGCTGCAAAGTCAGGAGGACCTGACTTTGACACATACTCGCTGTGTGATCCTGGGCAAGCGACTTAAACTCAGTACTAACCAGCTTTCTGAAATTATAAATTGTGGAGGTAGGGCCAAAATGAATTGGTAAAGGAGGTTTAATCAATGGGAGTTCCCTATTATCCATAAACTTCCTATTCTTAAGACTCTAAGGTAGGAGATAGCTTTGTAAAGCATGCGAAAGAAAGAAAGTGATTACAAGGAAAAGAAAGCCAAAGAAAAGGGAACTGGAGTTCAACTGAAGGGTTGGTAGACTCCACCCAGAGAAGCACAAAGGGAGGAACATATAGCAAAGAGTCTGATATCCAGTTCCCTAGGAATGCTTAGCAAAAATAGATAAAGAAAAAAAATAATTATGAGAATAAAGACACAATTAGATAATAGATGTGAAAATGTTCAAGTAAATTCTATGCCAATATACAATATTATTAGCATGTAAACACCACCAGCTTTATAAACATAGATATGTTAGTTATGTTCAACTGTTCCGTAGAACAGTTTGATGATGTTGATGATAATATCATCACCCCCTGAACAGTGACCAGAATAAAACCAGATTGTTCCATTCCACATGGTGTTTAGGATCATAGAATTAGATCTGGAAAGCTTTTTAGAGATGTAGATATTGCAAGCTCCCTGCCCTCCCCATTTTATTGGTGAAAAAACGGAGACCCAGGAGTTCACAGTTTTACATGAAATCTTCTTTGTTATTTTCTCTGTGTTTGTTGATAAATGTTAAGTTAGTAATAATAATAAAAAATGTTTGAATACAAAATAACAAAAAGAGAAAGGAAAAACAAAACCAAAAACTAGAGACATAGAAATGTTGTGACTTGCCCAAGGCAACACAAGTGGTAACTTGCAGAGACAGGATTCAAATTTTGATTCAGTGACCTTTCCACAGTTATATCCTAAGGTTTGAATTTTTCCTGGGACATAATACAGAGGCAAACAGTCCTGGTAACTTGAATGGGTCTGAACACTGATCTGAAACATTTTAGGGGCCTCCTTCAGTAACTGAGGAGAACCAAATGCATGTTGTTGCTGCTGATAAGACTTCATCATTCTTAACAATAATGTATCTTTTAAAACCTATCTGTAATCCATTTTCTACTAACAGTAAGTGATATTCTACATTTTGTGTATATGTGAAAAAATCTGCCAAGCAATGTTGAAATGACATGTACAGTAAGGACGACCAGAATATTGGAGGGAAGATGCATCCTTATTACATTGATGGAAAACATTAAAGATGCTTTTCCTGACATCGTTTATGATAGAATAAAACCTGTAGCTAAGCATACTAAAATTATCTGTTTCTATTTTTTTTTAAAATGAGAACTATGTTCACTTTCCATTTTAAATTGGGAAAGGAATGTAATTTGTGTAAGTCATTTTCTGTAGTCATGTTGTTGTTGTTTTTTACAAAGCTCGAAAACTATAGTTTATTACTTGCCTAATAAGGACCTAAGTGCTCAATTCCTGAGTAGGGATCATTAGGACCACTGGAGTAAGGAAAGCTAAGGACACATTTTGGCAAGTAATAGCCACTCACATTTCAAGGTCTATAAAAGAAATGAGATTGCCTCTCTTTAAATACTTTTCTCTCAACTATGTGTTTGGCCATGTGTCACATACAGCATTCTCATCAGTTCTTGGCATGAAATATCCCAAATTATCCTTTACTAACAGACAATTGAGATAATTAGATGACATTCATTTGGATGGACAGTTTATGAAACTTGTCTGTGCAGACATCTCTCTGGTTCAGATACAACAAATGGACAAAGAGATGGGCCAGGAATTGAATAATATGAGGTGACTGGGTTGGATTGATACTTTTATCATCCTAAGCTTCCTTTGAAACAAAGTCTGCATGATTTGAAAAAAAATCATGTTTTGTTTTTACATTTTCCAATAGGCATCTTTTCCCTTCCTCTCCCAGAGGGCAATCTCTTATAACAAAGAACAAAGAAGAGATGACAAAACAAGATTCGTATACATAGCCAGCTTTATACAGAACTTCATGGCTTACAAAGTACTTACATATGTGATCCTGCATGATCCTCGTAAGAACCATGTGAGGTAGATACTACTGTTACTTGCATTTTACAAACAACTGAAGCCAGGAGAGGCCTAGTGATTTGCCCATGTCACGTAACTAGCAATTGTCTGAGAAATTATTTGAATCCAGTCTTCTTAACTTTCATGTGCATGAGTCTGTACACCAACATGCATATATTTTTATGTCCATGGTCACCCTCCTCTGCAAAGACTGGAGGGGGCTATTTTCTCATGCTTATTCTTTGGGAGAAAAAGAATGCATCTTTTAAATACAATTTCTTTCTATTTATGTTTTATTTACTGTGAGTCATATAATACCACAATGTCTAGAGAATCTAAATTGCCAGTGGGCTATACGTTACAAGGATGAATTATGCTGAAGTGATGTGTAGGATGACATCAGAGGAAGGAGAGAGAGGGGGAAAAAAAGATTAGCTGTCTATATAGCAAATGAGGGACCACCAACAGTCAGCCAGTCTGTTTAGTTTTAATCTCTACAATCTTAGGAGATATCAAGGAAATCCCTTGCATACATATACACATTGTCACCTTGCCAACCACACAGAAATGAATTTATGGGAGGCCATGGAAAATAATCACATAAGAAGGTTAGATTTTGATGAATTAAGATCTGCTTCATTGGTGGGCACGATGATGAGACCACGTATCTAGTGGAGTATTCAAGTTAAGATAGCATCACAGACTCTAAAAACAACCTGGAAAAAGTATGTGGGCCTACTGCAAATGCAAATGTTCTGATTTACCATAAAAAAATACATCAATTTACGTTCATGTCTTAGTCTTCTGATTAGCCTGATGAATATTAGTGAGTTTAAGGGTTCTCTGAAAGGAAGATACAGACTATTCATGCAAGAATAGCATGCCCTATCTCAGAGATGGTAGAAGAAGCTTTGATTATCAACCATCTTCCTTTCCTCAAGGGTATATTGGACTTGAATAATCAGCCGAGACAGAAACAATTAGAATACTAAAGCTCTCTAACCCAAAATGGCCAACTCTTCTGTGGTGCTAGGTGGTTATTTACCTAGTGTGTGATTAGGAATTGGAAAAGTTCCAGAAAATACCTACATACCAAGGACTCCCTGGGATATCTTTACCACTGGCAAAAAGCAGGCAGAGGTATTAAAATAAGAAGTAAAAAGATGCCATTATAATGAATCCTTAGTGATCTGGAGTGATCCTGCCCTCAGTTCTGAAGAAATGGAAACAGGGCATTGTAGCATTTATTACGGATTTGAACCCCTTCTCCTTTCATGTCTTATTTACTATCATTCTACTGTATTATGCTTATCTTAGTAATCTGAAAGAGTCAATGTGAGGTCTTAAAGGGACTAATTAATTACCAGAGAGTTTCATGAAAACATCTTCTGAACACTTCTGAAAAATAATAATACATAATAAAGCCATACTTGCAGCTTTTAAGAACTAAATGGGTAAATTATCTAAATCGTTAACAAGTGATTTTAGACATTTCATCAAGAGGTTAAAAAACCACATTTGATCAAATTATGAACCTCTTCTATAACATTCCTACTAAGTAACTGATTAAATACCTGCATTTGAAATATTGTGATCACACCCATTAGTCTATGCGTTTCTGGGTCTGTGTGATTCATTTTCATTGATTCACATATTTTTCTCAAGCTTCCCTTGTGTCTCTTTCCCAGCATGCCTAATTCCTGCATCAGGCCATTTCAGGCTAGCAGAGGAACTGGCTACAATGCTACTTCTATGTGCACTTTTGTTCTTCCTACTTTAATGTTGCCTTTCTATCTGTACTCTGCATTCTCTGACAACATGCCCCTTGAGCTGACTATATCCATCTATCTTCATAATGATCAAACCCATACATTTCTCATGCTACTTTTTCTTCTAAAGTTGAACATTCTACTATGATTAAACCGGCCTTTGTCCTGAGCCTAGTTATTGTCTTTTTTCTCTGATTTCTTGTCTGAACAGAAATTTTCCTCTTTATTTCCCCATTGTTCTCATTTTCTACTCCTCCATCCTTTTGTCCATATCTTCTCAGTGTCTCTTCTAGACCATTGAACTGCCATGCTTTCTCCATGTCTTATTATCTGGATTCCTTGCTGTATAGGCATACCACTCTTCCTAAGTCATTATCAATGTGGTCGATACCCAACCCTCACTTCATTTCAGAAGTGTCATAGATAATTTGAACATGTCTTCCTATCCACCTCATTCATTGCAGTCATCACCATGGGCTTCAAAATCCACGGTGACCACCCACCAGACTCAGAGTCTCCCACTACCTTCATTTCCTCACTACCCACTGCTTTGTAACTCCCCAACGTTTGTGATCTCTGCCTGCATTCCCCATCATTGACACAAAGCAAGGTTGCACATTAGAGAATAAGTACAGGTAAAGAGGAGGTAAAAGGAGCAATTTGCAGATGACATGATGTTTTAAATAAGAATCCTAGAGATTCAATGAAAAATTTAATCAAAATTATTATTATTTTTGGTAAATTATCAAGATATAAAATAAATTCACAAAAAGGCTCACCAGAGATTCTGTAGATTACTAACAAAATAAAGGAAGAAATAAGAAAAAAAATTAAAAATAACTCCAAATTAAAAAAAATACCTAGGATTCAACCTACTTATATCCACTCAAGATTTAGATCAATGGAACTACAAAACACTCCAATGTTGGCATTATTTTTTTCTTCAATAATATAACATAAATGCCTGTATTTTTTCTATAGGTAAGTAAAAACATGTTTTTGGCACTTCATTTTGACGTCCATTCCTGATTCTCCTCAACTTCATTGCTTCATTTGACATCATTATTAATCCTCAACTTCCACCTTCGTACACTTTCTTCCTTTCTTGGCTTCTCCAACATTCCTATTATCTAGCTATTCTAACCTCTTTAAAGTTTTCTTCTTTATTTCTTCATTCATTTTCTTCCCATTTCCTTCTCTCTTGAATGTTTCTATGATTCAAGACCCAGCCCCTCTTCTCTTTTCTCTCCTGCAAATTGCGCTTCAGAAATCTCTTCAATTTTCATGGCTTCAATCTGATGATCATAACTTTTAAATCAATACTTCTGTTTTCTTTATTCCAACTTGGACTCCAGTTTTTAAATGGCTACTAACTGACTAACCATTTACATTTGAACCTAATGTTGTCTTAAATGAAATTTATCATCTTCCTCACCAAATGACCCCTATCTGTTAACTTATCTATTTCTGACATTAGTACCATCATGCTACCTGTCACTCAAAGTAGGAAACTTAGAATCATTTTGGGCATATCCTTCTTCTTGAATACTGCATTTAAGTACAGACCAAATCATATTGATTTATTTTAAAAATATCTAGTACAATTTGTATAAGGGCCATCCCTAGGTCCTCAGCAGTAGACAGTGGTAAAGACAACTTTGTTCTGCTTTAAGTCTCCTACAGACTGAAATTTGTTTCCATTCCTGCTTCTAACCCCTTGGGTGCAGGCCCTCATTAGATCATACTTGGAATCCTGTACCAACATTCTACCTTACTGTATCTTTTGATTACATAGGAAATTACATAGGAAATTAATTTTGTCATAAGTGTTGTAATGTAAAGAACACTGGACTTGGAGTCAGAAGAGATGAAATTTCATAGCCCAGCTCCAACCCTGTCTAGCTGTGTTGCTGTGACCCTGATTCTTGATGCTTACCTTCCTTATCTGAAAAATGAGATAACATTTCAATTAAGTATCTCATAGGATGGTTTGAAGCTTTCTTGTTTTAAGATAGAATATTGAGCTTGTATTTTTATGGATAAAATAAGAATTTTTTTACAAATTTTTTAAAAGGATTTGAATGGGATTAAGTACATAAATTCAGAAGGAAAAGGGGAAGGAGTTAAGAGTCTCTTCAATATAAAGCACATAAAAGGATGGCAAGAGATAAGTAAGTAGTATAAATTCAGTATTAATGTTTCCCAGCTTTTGAATGGAAGCTTAATCTTAAGATTAATATAATAGGTGGCTCTCACTGATTAGTCAGAAGTTGCAATTTTTGTGCAGAAACTATACCCTGTGAGAAAAATGAGAAAAGAATAAAGTAGAGGGGCAGAAAACCAGGGGACTCTACATTTTCTCATGGGTAGTGTTCCTACAGGGATGATGAGGGTGAGTTGGCTCTGGGGCATGCACAGCAACCCTCCTTCAGCAGATGAGTAAAAGGGCACCAAATGTTTGGATTTTAAAGTATACAATTTGCTCTTCATTCTCTGGGGGCAGGATTGTAGAAGGGAAGGGAGCAGCAGGAGCTAAAACTCTGTAAACCTTAAGACCCTCTGTAAATGTGAACTGCTATTCCTTTTCCTCTTCTAGGAAGTATTGCAAACCATTGCTAGCTTATTCTCCCCTGAGTACCACTCTCATCATACTGGCGACTCAAAAACCTTTAATGCCTCATTTCATTGCCACGTCAACTTTAAATTCATCTGCTTAGCTTTCAAGACCTTACATAATCTGGACCCAATGTAGAGGAGCAATCTCATTTGCCACTAATTTCTTTATCGAAGTATATCAACACCCTGGAGAATAAGTATAAGACACTAAGGCAAAATTATCTCTGTCTGCACAAAATTTAATGGTTTAAATGGAAAATCAAGATTAAAATTTAAAAATAATCTGGAAATGTTCTAAATGAGGCCAACCAAGATAGTAAGGAAATTTGAGAAATCAAATGTCACGTGAGGATCGTTTGAATGAAGGGTGCATGTTTAACCTGGAGGAGAGAAGAGCTAGGGGAATATGATAGCTGTCTCCAAATATTTGAAGGGCTGTCATGTGAAGGAGGAAATAAACTTGTTTTAATTAGCCCCACAAGGCAGAATCAGGAATAATGTGAAGAATTTATAGAGAAGTAGATTAGGCCTGATGTAAGGAAAAGCTTTTATCAACTAGAACTGTCCAAAAGGGGAATGGGTTCCTTCCAGAGATTCCTCCTCCCTAGATATTTTAAAGTGATGATATCATGGTAAGATGACTGTTTGCTAGGGATTCAATATAGAGGATTTTTGTTATCTTTTGAAATATCTGGCCTTTGAAATACGTTATAATTTAGACTACATGATAAACTACAATGTGTACGTGTACGATACACACGCATACACATGTATATCACCTTTGTATTTTATTTAAATATTCATTTTATAAAATTACGAGTTCCAAATTCTTTCCTTCCCTTCAACCCCTCCACAACCCAAGCAATATGATATCAATTATACATATTAAGTCACAAAAAACATATTTCCATATTATATTACAAAAAAGACAAGAAAAATAAAGCGAATGTAAAAAGCGTGATTCACTCTGTCCTCAGAGTTAAGCAGTTTTCTTTCTGGAAAAGGATAGCATTTTTTATTAATCCTTTGGAATTGTCTTGCATCAGTGTAGTGATTAGCAATTAGATCTTTCACAGCCGATAAATGTTACAGTATTGCTGCTATTGTATATATTGTTCTCCTGCTTGTACTTATTTCACTTTGTCTTAGTGTATGTTGTGTCCCCAGATTTTTTCTGAAATAATCCTTTTCACCATGTTTTATTGTACAACAGTATTCCACCATAATCATATACCATATGTTCAGCTATCCATATTTGCTGTATATTGCCTTGATTTCCAATTCTTTGCCACAGCAATAATAGAAAACTGTTATAAATATCTTTGTATAAATAGGTCTTCCCCCCCACCACCACCCTTTCTTTCACCTCTTAAGGATACAGACCTCATAGTGGTATTGTTTTATAGCCCTTTTGAACATACTTCCAAATTGCTTTCCCAAAGGATAGGACTAGTTCACAACTCTATGAATCATATAAAGAGTGATAGTCTCCTGTCCTTGTTGCCAGTTTTTATATGTCCAATTTCTTTTTCTTGTCTTATTGCTATGGCTAGCATTTCTAGTACAATGTCAAATAATGATGGTGATAATGGATATCCTTGCTTCACCACTGATCTTACTGGGAAGGCTTTTAGTTCATTTCCATTACAGATAATGCTTTCACTTGGTTTTACATAGATACTACTTATTTTAAGAAAACCATCATTTATTTCTATTTTTTCAACTGTTTTTTAATAGGAATGAGTGTTTTGTCAAAACCTTTTTCCTGCATCTGTTGACACACTCATATGATTTTTATTTGTTAGGGGGATGGAAGGGGAGATATGCAGAGCTTGGCTGATGCAATTTGCTGTTAGGATTGCAAGTGTATTAAAGGGTACCTTTTAAGGAAATGCTGTGAATATTGAAAGATGATTGGGTTGGGGAGGGATTAGGGGAGGAGATAAGCGTATATAAGGAGTGGCTGAGCTCCGGGATCTCTCTCTTGCTCCGGGATGTGATCGCAACGAATAAACACCACCTCCTTTCACCTCGGGTGCTCTGTCTGGTTATTCCTCCTCGGAGGCCGGTGCCTGGGACGCTGGGCTACTGAGGACTTGCCATGGGAAAGGGTAAGTGAG
>JAQQSW010010508.1:0-12977 GCA_028646575.1 Pseudocheirus occidentalis | reverse complement strand
GCCACACAAGAGAGTAGGAGGGGTGGGGATGAAAGGCGGGATGACGGAGGGGAGGGCTGGGTCTGGGGGAGGGATGTTGGATGCTCACACTTCAATAAAGGGACAGGGACAGGGAAGAGAACAGAACAAGGTGGGGGAGGGATAGGAAGGAGGGACATATGATCACTGTCACAATATGTCCACTATGAAGATGTCCTGTATAATCACACCTATGCTGCCTGTATTGAATTGGTTGTCCTTCCAGCCAGGGTGGGTGACAAGGGAGGAACCAAAAGAATCTAGAATTTAAAGCTCTGCAATACCCACAACTAGGAATCAACATATACAGGGGCTGGGATAGGGAGACCCTCCCTGCCCTACCAGAAAGTTAGAGAGCAGACCAGGGGAGGGGCTCCACGGCGGAATTGCTGTTTTGGGGGTGGGGTAGGGGAAAGACAGGGAGAAAATTTGTAACTCAAAAATCTCATGAAAATGAACGATGTAAACAAGAAAACAAATAAAATTTATTACATTAAAAATAAAAGCTTGAATGTGTCTGACTGCAGCTTATCAGACCAATCAACATAAGCTCAGAATGCTCTACCCACAGGTCAGACACAAATAGTCCACGTGAAGATTTGGGGTAGATTTCTCTAAGTTTGCACATCTTGTGTTTCTTTTGAGTTACCGCAATTCTGCTTTGCTCAAAGAGGACAGCGCTTTCTCTGATGAGGGCATGCCATGCTGGGTGGTCCTAGGCCAGTGTCTCTCATGTCACACAATCAATTCTGCAACTATGGTGGGCTGGCCATGTTTGAATACCAAACATACACTTGCCTAAAAGACTCTTTTATTGAGAACTCATCCAGGGCAAGTACTCACATGGTGGTTCAAAGAAGTGATACAAGAATACTTTTGGTGTTGGTAATAGTGAGAAATGTAGAAACTTGAACCTCTGACCAATCCCTTTATCTTTCCCAGAGTTAGTATCTATCTTTAGCTACCCCAGAGTTGGCTGACCTGAAAAAAATGTCTTCAGAAATCCATGTATTTTTCTGACTTTTGGCGGACACTCCTGAAATCCGAAATTTTTCCTCTGTGTCCCCAGCTTTTCCTTTGTGGAATAAGGCAGATGGGTTTGAGGCCACACTGCCTCTTCTGTATGTGTATATGTGTATGTGTATGTGAATGTGAATGTGCACATATGTAGAAGAAGGATGTGTGTATATATGTGTGTGCATATGTATATGTATATACACACATATACATATATAAATATATACACATATACATATATGTATGTATGCATATATATGTATAAGAAGGATGTGTGGGTATATACATTAATTAGTCTTCTGAATGAAAGTGAAGGAATAAATTGAGTTGAAGGAATGGATGAAAAACATTAAATCCCTACTATGTGCAAAGACACAAATAGAAAAACAGAGAAGAATAATTTCAACATTTCAGTTGAGAGATAACACACTGCAGAGGTTTCACTCTGAGCTCTCTTTTAGCTCTAAATTGATAATCCTTTGACTCAAAAACCCTACTATGCTTTAATGATGAATGCTCAAATTCTATTCTCTGGAAAACAGCATAATGAGATGTCCTACATGACTTCATCAATTTCTTCTTTCCTTCTTATTACGAGCACCCTAACAAACAGGGCTGTGGACACTCCAGAAAGGTTACCCATCTCTGATCTAGAACCTTCTTCAGTACCGCTAGTCAAATACACGTTTGTTGATTGATTGATTATCAAGTATCAAGTTGATATCAACTATCAACAGGGTAGCCTGAAACCACGTTCTGTGGAAACCGAATTAGAACAAGAAGATCATCACAAATAGATGTAAACTATCGAAATGATGATGATGGCAAACACCAGTGTTCAAGCACAGGGGACACTGATAGCATCTGCTGAGCTCTTCTTCCCATCTTCCAGTCACACTGCTTAGTTTTGTTTCTCTCTCTAGTCTAGAGGCTATTAACCTATCATCATCATCATCATCACCATCATCACCATCATCACCATCATCATCATCATCATCATCACCATTGTATTTTGGTAACTGTATAGCATGTCCCAAAATGCAAGTGCTTGTTTGAGCTTCAATAACTTCTGAAGTAAGAAAAGCTACAAACTTAGAAAACAAATTTGAAAGGTTAATTATTTAAAATTTAAGCTGTTGAAATATTTATTATTAAATTAGGAGAGTAAGGAATAGTTTGCCTGTCAGATCAATGGAGAAGGGAAGAATTTAAGACCAAACAAGAGACAAGAGAGCAAAATGCAAAATGGGTAGTTTGATTATATCAGATTAAAGTTTTTTGCACAAATGAAAGTCACCATCATCGCCATCTGAAACTATATATCACTCTAGCTGATTTGGGAATTTTATAAAAATTTTCCTTAGGGGGTAGTGTTATGGGAATCTGAAGATCTTCCCTGCCCTTTGATAGGCTTAAGTGGCTCTGAGAACCTTCCCTGATTTGAAAATATACTCTGCCCCCTAATAGGCTGAATGTGGTCACATGGAACCTGTGGCAGTAGGTTTGTTCTTCCAAATGTCCACACCTTATTACTTTGTGATTGGTCAATGGGTCAAGAGGGCTGTGACATTCTCCCATCCAGGAGAAGGCTTTATATACACTGATGTGAGCTTTTTGCTTTGGGGCTCACTTTGGAAAGAGTTGTGTGATTCGGCCAGAGGAGACTCTGGGAAGCTGTTGAGGCCCACCCCACTCACCCCCCACCCCCTGCCCCCGGCTTTGAAAACCCAGGTGTTGGTGCTTCCCTCTCTGGTAACCGACTAGGTATGGATGTAATGGTCAGATGGTTGGAAGCCCGTCTGCTTGTGTTTCTTTGTCTGCTTGTAACTTCTGTTTGTAGCATCTGAAGTTCAGGGTGCTGACTTTTCCCCCTGATCTAGGTAAATGATATGTGTTTGATTGATTAAAGTAAGATTGTTAACCCATTTTGAGTTGCTTTCCTTTAGAAAAGCGTATCTAAGAACCTGAGCTTGTTGATACAGGTGGCTAGGTGGCACAGTGAATAGAGCACCAGCCCTAGAGTCAGGAGGACCTGCGTTCAAATCCAGCCTCAGACACTTAACACAGAACTAGCCATGTGACCTTGGGCAAGTCACTTAACCCTAATTGCCTTGCCTTTACCCCCTCCAAAAAGCAAAAAAAAAAATTCCTTAGTTACTGCTACTCAGTGACTGGGATTGCTTTGGTAATCCTAGCCTTAAGATTATACCTTGCACAAGGTATTGATGTGACAGTTTTGATGTAAGTTCCACAAGAAAAAGTATTTATGCAGATAGATGAGGTGACCAAGGGGACCAAGAGGAATCTCCTCTATTGATCCACCAGTCTAAGAAAGTATTATTCAGAAAATTAAATTAGTTAAAAATTTATTATTCAAAGTCCACAAAACCACCTAGAGGAAAAAAGCAATTTAAGTTGCCTTTGTTCCAGACACCCAAGGAGAGAGCCAGGTAGCTGAGGGTGATCCACCTTTGTTGGTGACCAACCTACCACTGTGCTAGAGTTCTTGGTTTTTTTCCCCTCACGTAACAGGTTCTGATAGTTTTCAGAAATAACATGGGATACCAAGGAATGGTTTTTGTGGAAGGTTTATTCTGTGTCATAGATTGGCTGATTGTGAGATAAAGTTTAAAAAGAACCAGATGCAGATAAACCTGATTAAAAATGATGAGAAAGCTCTCACTTAAAGTGATGTCAATTTTTAAAACAGATAAATACATTTCATATACTGTCAGCCTTGAGTTTTGGCCAGTTTTCTGGAATTACTTAAAGAAGAAAAACTAAAACATCTTATTCTTTGTAACAGAGCTGTCCCTCTGGGCAAGGGTGGAGTTAGAGGGATAGGAATATTTGGAATAAAGGTGCTGTGAAAACAAATGATGCTCCCTCCCAAATAACCTAATAAAACATTCAAGTAGTAGAAATGATGGCAAATGCTTTATTTCTCTGGTGCTAAATCTTCTTAGTCCCCTTTTCCTTCCATTGTTTACCACCCTAAACCCAAGACCTGTCCCTACTTTCTTTATTTCTGTTGATGGGGCCAGCATTCTCCCAGGCTCAGGCCTCACTCACTTAGCTTTGGCTTCTCTGCCATCCTACCCCCAACACATTCATGGAATCAGTTACAGAGGGGGCTGCTGCTGCAAAATTTGCAGTATCTCTACTCTGACCACTCCAGTTCACAGACCTTCATTGCTTCTTGTCTTTATTACTATAACAGTCACTTGAGCTTTTCTGCTTTCTGTCTTTATCATTCTTCAATCCACCCCCCCAATACACACACGCACACACACACACACACACACACACACACACACCTGCATACTTCTGGAAGACACATTTTCTTTAAGTATAATATTAAAAACATCAGAAAGTCTCAGCTCTGCTATGAACTAGATGTGTGACCTTGGAAAAATCACTTGAGTTCTCTGAGCCTCAGTTTCCTCATCTACATAGTAGGGAGCATTAGTTCCTGCCTTCCCTGTTAGAGATTTTTTTTAATGGCAAAGTATTGTGTAAGGTATCAGCACTGCGGGCTCCAAAATTCCAGTCATCCTACATCAAGGTCCTTCACAGTATAGCCAAGCCCTACCTTTCTAGCCTCAGCTCCCATAATCTTCTTGAATTTCAATCAGAGTAAATTACTTCCCTTCATAAGGCCTTGGACTAGATGGCCTCTAAGGTCCCTTGTGACCCTCCATCTATGATACTAGGACTCTTCCTTCTTCTGGTCTCTTGCTTCCTTGTCCCCTGTGCTTTTGCTCATGCTGTCCTGTCAGGCATCTTTACCTTGGAAGAACTACAAAGCTCAGTCAAGTTCAGACCTCCACTGTGAAGCCCTCCAGGATCCACCCTCACCTCTGCAACTCCACCCCTCTCTTGTCATCTACTGCATCTAAGTGAGGTTTGTTTCTGCCTCTCAGCCCCTTCACCCATATTGCAAGCTCCCTGAGGGTAGAAACTACAGCTCATGGTACCTCCCCAGCACCCAAGAAAACGTGTGACATCATAGCACGGGCTCAGGAAGCAAATTCTCTAGCCCATAAACGTCATAGGACATTTCTCCTCCAACTAAGCCCCAAGTCCTTGCATTTAAATAGATAGCTTTTTAGTATTTCAATAGTAACAACATCACTTAGCATTTCTATAAGCCTTTTAGGTTTGCAGATCACTTTACAGATGTTACCTCATTTGATGCTGCAGCAACTCTGTGAAAGACGTACTGTTATTATCCCATTTTACAGATAGGAAACCAAGACTTCCCCACAGTTGCACAGCTGGAGTCTGTTGATCACCTCTGGTTTCTCCTGTGTATGCCTTGTGTGCACGCAGTGATCTGCTTGTTGTTTCCCCCTTTAGACTGTAAGCCCCTTGAGAACACAGATTGCCTTTTCTGTTTTTTCATATCCACAGTGCTTAGCATGGTGCCAGGCATAAAGTAAATATTTAGTTTTATGTTTTATTTTGGGGGGAAATCAGGGTTAAGTGACTTGCCCAGAAACACACAACTATTACGAGTCTGAGGCTGGATTTGAACTCAGTTCCTTCTGATTGTAGGGCTGGTATTCTATTCGTTTTGCCACCTAGGTGCCCCCACACATAGTAGACATTTAGTAAATGCTGGCTGGTAAATGACTGAGGCATGATTTGAACTCTAGTCTTCCTAGCTCAATACTCAAGCCATCCAATGCCTTGCCAGCCTAAGAAATATAGCATGTGCTGCTGGCGGGATTTCAATGTAAAATGAATATATGGATGATTCTCTCACTGAGAGTATTCCTTTAGGGCAAGAGCTGGCCTTTATGTCTGGAACACAGGGCCTCTCCCAAATCAGCACTCAGTAATATTCACGGAGTTTGCTTTGGCCCCTAATGGCAGAAGGCAGTCAGGGGAATCCGTCTGAACCTCAGAGAGGGGTGATAGCAGCTAGTTAAGACCACCTTGGGGGTAAACTATCATTCAGACAAGTGTCTTACTGTTCTAGGTGCCCTGCTGGTTATGCTCAAATTCACTATTGAGATTTCTTGGGCAGTTGGTTGGGAGCTTTCCCTGGGGGCATTGGGTTGGGTAGCCTTTTGAGGAGGACATTGGTAGCTCAAAGGGCTTGCAAAACCCTTTCTAGACTTTATCATCTCTCTTGATCCTCACTGAAGCTCTGGGCAGTAGCATTCTTTACCAGGGGGTGAGGTGGAGGGGGACCATCCTTGTGATCCTCTTAGCAGGGGGGGGGGGGGGGCCTTCCTGATTTGTTCATTGGCTCCAGCAGTGGTTGGCTTAATGAGGGTTTCAGGCAATAGAATTGCTGGAGTCCCAGAATGTATTTGCCTCGGATGTTTGTCCCAGTTTTCTTCCAACTGCCCTATTTGAACTGAATGAACATCATTTGTTTTGGAGACCTCAGAATTCACCACAACAGACACTTAAAATAGACCAAGGAGTTGGTTCAGTAACCAGTTTGTGATTTCCTGGGATGTCACAGAATCACAAGATCTCAGAGTTGTCAGGGACCCCAAAAGCCAGCTAATTGAACCAGTCCCTGGGATGAGGTTCTTTTAATCTAAGTAGTCTTTCAGCCCTTGTGGAGTGACCTCCAGTGAGGGAGTCCCTCTCTTGCATTCCCCACTGGGCAGCCCATCCCACTGTTGAAGACCTAAGTGTTAGGAAGTTTTCCCTTATGTGAAACCTACATTTATCAGTTTATAATTTCTGTCCATTGCTCTTGGTTAAAAATAATAATGATGATAGTCAGCACTTACATAGCATTTAACATAAGTTCTTTACAAATATCCCATTTGATCTTCACAACAACTCTGGGAGGTAGGTGTTATTATTGTCCCCATTTTACAGATTAAGAAACTGAGGCAAAAATTTAAGTGGCTTGCCCAGGGTTATATAACTAATAAGTCTGTGAGGCTGGATTTGAACTCAGCACTTTCTCCACTGTGTCACCTAGCTCCCTCTTTGTTCAGCCCTCTGGGGACTGATAGAAGGCATTCAGCACCTCTTTCTTATGAGAATTCTTCAGATTCTTGAACATGGTTAATGTGATGCCCTGCCTGCTGCCTGACATACACACTCCTCTAATCTTCAATTCCCCCAGTCAAGCATCCTCAGTTCTCAGGAAGTGGTGGTTGTTCAGGCATTTCAGCTATGTCTGACTGTTTTTGATCCCAGAGATACTGGAGTGGCTGGCCATTTCCTTCTCCAAATTGTTTGATAGATGAGGAATCTGAGACAAACAGGGTAAAGTGATTTGCCCACATTCACACTGCTAGTCAGTGTCCTGAGGCCAGATTTCAATTCAGGTCTTCCATGCTCTATGCACTGCATCACCCACCAGCCCCATGTACTGGCTTCTGGATAGAAGAAGTGTTCCAAACAGGCTAAAGTGGTGCAGAAGAGGGTGAAGGAAGATGAGGACCTAGAAAAGGTCTTGATATTTGGGTTTGGGACCTTGGAGAGAGAAATTTCAGTAGAGTAATAGTAGGGATGGAGCCAGATATCAATGGTTTGAATAGTGAATGAGTCTTCACAATGTTTTGTGGTTTGGTTTGGTTTGATTTTGCCTTAACCTAGAAAGGAGCAAAGCATCATCAAATATGGAGGGAAAGAAGCTAGTCAAGGAGAGGAGTTAGATCCTGGAGACCAGAGTGGGTGGCTTTGAGTGGAAAGGTTGGCCATGGTGAGGGGGAGGAAGACCTCCTCCAGTGAATCAATCAAGAGCCTATTATGTCCCAGGCTCTGTGGGAAGCTCTGGTGAAACAAAGAAAGGCAAAAGATAGTCCTTGCCCTTAAGGAGCTCATAAGCTGATGGGGGAAACAACATGAAAATGACGACATACAAATAAGCTTTCTCTATCTAGGATGAGGGTGGCTAAATAGAGTATGTCAGGCTTGGAGTCAGAAAGACTCATCTTCCTGAGTTCGAATCTGGTCTCGGACACTTATCATCTGTGTGACCTGGGCAAGTCACTTAACCCTATTTGCCTCAGTTTCCTCATCTGTAAAACAAGCTGGAGAAGGAAATGGTAAACCTCTCTCCAGTATCTCTGCCAAGAAATGAGGTCATGAAGAGTCAGAAACAACTGAAAAATGACTCAGCAACAGCAATATGTGATAAATTGGAAATAATTAACAAAGGGAAGGCACTAGAATTCAGGAATTCCTATAGAAGGCAGGATTTTTGCTGACTTGAAGGGAACCAGGAGGTGGAGTTGAGGAGGGGGGAATATTCCTGGCATGAGGGACAGTCATTGAAAATGGCCAGAGTTGGGAGATGTAGACAGGAGTCGAGGAGAGAAGCAGATGAGGAAAGGGTGTAGAGGAGGGAGTTGACAGTTGATCTCTGGCTTCCCAATACAATAGATGGGAAGGTCATCCATTGAGCAGGGTGGGGCTCTGAGAGATGAGTGTTGGAGCCACTGTTGTGGGAGAAGTGCTAGGGAGTCCCTAAGAGACAAGGAAATAAAATAATTGACGCAGAAACACAGCGATGAGGGCCCAGTTGAAGCTCTACAACATTTATTTGTAGTCAGCACTGTTCCATGAATTCCTCTACAGCATTTGGCCAGATGGAGAAATAGGGGCTGAGGAAGTTCTTAAATTCCTCAGAATTGAGGATTTGCCCTGCGAGAATGGTATATGGTCAACCTCAAGGAAGTCAAGGAAGGGTGGAGGACTCTCCTCCTTCCATCCTTCCTTCCTCTCTTCACATAGCTGCCATATGTACAGTGGTGCTAAGTAATTCCACTCCAGTCCCCTCCCCCTCTCAAATCCTCAGTGGCTCCCTCTTGCTTTAGTCTCTAATTTAAAGTCTTCTCAAAGCTGCTTCAAGTTTCATTTAAAGTTACTCCCCTCTCCCCCACACACACACTCTGTTCTATTCATCCCAACCAGATAACTATTCCCCATTCATGGCCTTCTTCCTGCTCCAGTCCCCCATCCCTATAATGTATGCCTTCCTCACCTCAGACTTAGGGAAGCCCCATTTTCCCCTAAGTGATGCTGTGCTAGCAGAGGCCAAGTCCTGGGGGATCTTAACAAGCAGCAAAGACAGGTTTCAGGCACAGACTGAGTGAGGGGCCACTGGGTTGTTGTCTGGGCACCATCCCAGCCAAATTCAGAATCCCCTCACCAGCTGCTTGGCCCCATAGCGGTAAATCAAGCAATCACAGGAGCTTTCAGAAGCCTCTTACTAAATTGGAATGAGGTCAGAGGTTATGTCTGTGGACTAAACAGGTGCTCACGATAACAAAGTCACAGTCTGAAGTGAGGGAAAAGTCATAAAAGAGCCGGTTAATAACGATGACTTCATTTCAGGCTTCCCCTAACTAAATACCTCATCCCTGATCTCATGAAGGTCTCATGATACTCTGAGTATCTTTATGTTTACTCAGCTGTATTGAGTGAATTCCTTAGGAAAATGTCAGTTTGGTGTAGCAAAGCAGGCATTAGATAAGGACCTGGGTTCGAATCCTAGCTCTACTTTTGATTACTTGGATGACCTTGGGTGGTCCGCCAGGTGTTGTAGTGGATAGAGTGCCAATTCTGGAATCAGGGAGACCTGAGTTCAAATATGACCTCAGACACTTAATAGCTGTGTGACCCTGAGCAAATCACTTAATCCAGTTTGCCTCAGTTTGTAAAATGAACTGGAGAAGGAAATGACAAACCACTCCAGTGTCTCTGCCAAAAACAAACAAAAGACAAATGAGGTCACAAAAGGTTAGGCATAACTGACAACAACTGAATATGACCTTAGGCATCCATCTCATTTTCTGCATCTGTGTGAAGAAGCTCAGAATAGATAGATGCTCACTGAGGTCCTGTCCAACTGAAAACCTGCGATTGACCCTGGGAAGGAATCTCCTTATCTCTGCCTCTTTCTAGAGCTATCTGTCATCTTATTGGACCCACGATTTCATTGATGTGGGGTGCTTTTATTAAGAAACTTCCTTTTCTAATGTAGATTCCACTTCCTCTGCACTCAGTTATCTTAGAGAGTGGCCCCCATGGAACTAGGAAGTTAATCAACTCCTTAGAGTCACACAGTCAGTAACAATGATTGCTGATCCTGACAGAGAACTTTACAAATTTGCCAAGCACTTGGCAGGCACTGGAACCCATGAGGTAGGCACCACAGCTATTAATATCCCCATTTTACAGATTAGGAAACTGGGCTTCAGAGAAGTGATTTACCTATGGTCACACAGCTAGTTAAGTATTAAAGGCAAGAACTCCAGTGGAAAGAACACTGGCTCTGGCATAGAAGAGTTGAGTCCGAATCTTACCTTTCATACTTAACTACCTGGGTGAAGTTAAGTCATTTAATTCCCTTCCCCCACCTCGATTTCCTCAATCTTAAAATGAAAGCATTGGATTAGTGGGCCTCTGAGGTCCCTTCCATTTCTAATTTCTGATCCTGTGAGGAATTCGGATCTTCTGTCTCCAAGGGCAGCCCTCCTAGCTAATTAGTACCCACTATACATGGCTTTCCAAAGGTTAAGAACATCCCAAAATAGACATGAATCCTTCAAAGATCAGCTTATGGGAAGAGGTTCCTCAGAACCCTGGACTCTTAACTCTTTTTGCATCATGAACTCCTTTGGCAGCCCCTTCTCATAACCGTGTTTTTAAATAATTGAAGGAAATGCTAACTTTCTATTAGTGGTTAATAAAAATAAAAGATATAATCTTTTCCCCATCCAAGTTTAAGGAACCCTCCAGTTATTCATGGATTCCTTGGACAGGGAAACCCCTGCCTGCCCTTGAGAGCAAGAAGTGTTTCAGGAGCCCAGTGTTTCTCTTCTTATTGGTGCTGCTGAGAGACTCCGTGTGGTATGGGAGATGGAGGGGAGACAAGAGAGGGGGATCTTCTTTCAGACTTCACATCCGTTTTTGTTTTTTTAAAACCATGAATGAATGAGAAGGAGATGTAGCTATTTCATCTCTATCACAGGTTAAATAGACTTTTGTAGAACAATGTGCTGGACATTTTCAAGTCAACATATAGAACATGACCCATTTAACCTGGAGATCTGCCTGACTGTTCCATTCTCTCCTGAAGCTCTTTTCTGAAACCAACTCTAATGGGAGTTTGAAACAAAGACTCAGCTCATTGCATGATGTAAGTTGGCTGGGTATTACATGACAGTTTTTGATTACAGTGACTTAGCACTATCTAGAAGCCCAGGATTGATTTTCTGTAGTACTTTACTTGGATACGTGTTCAGAAGTTGCCTCATTACTAAATGCATTTTTAAATTGTTTAATATTTATTTATTGTGAACTTAAAGAAAAAAAACATTACCACGTACTCAGCACAACATAAAAAGAGAATTCAATATAAAACCATAAATTTCCATTTCATACTGTTTACCTATTTTTGAAAAACTATGTAATAAATATTAGATACCATTTCCAAAGCTACCCTGTTTTTCTGTGCTTCCTTCTAAGTTTTCTTTTGTTCTCTGTTGGGCACTTTTTTCCCCCTTCCTCCCACCCTGCCCTAGAGAAGACACTAACATGTATGTATGTGTGTATGTATGTGTATACACATACATGTGCATGTATATATATGTGTGTGAATGCATGCGTATACATATATACCGTACACTGTGTGTGTGTGTATAAACCATAATGTTTCTATTTCTGTTTATCAGTTCTTTCTCTGGATGTGCTTAGCATCTTCATATGTCTTTTGCAGTTGACTTGAGTATTTATAATATTCAAAATGACTTTAGTTGTTCAAAGTTGTTCTTAAAACAACATTGTTGTTACTATACCACGTTCTCTTGCTTCTGCTCTTTTCACACTTCATTATTTCTTGAATTATATCTACCCTGGCAACAGTGGGATTAGAAGTCATGCCTCTGGGGAGATCAAAGCCTCCATCCAGCTCTTTAGACTGCCCAGCCGTACTATCTCCTTAAATGAATTTTTAGTTTTTCAGTTAGCCTGTGTTTTATTGAATTCATGGCCTGGATGGGACTTTATAACTTTTCCCTCATTCGTTGCTATGGTAGACAGAATCTGTTGAAACCTTTATTTTCTCACATCAAAATGTCATGGACAGTAGACTATCTGTAAAGAATTAGAGTTGAGTTAAAAAAAAAAAAATCAGCTTCTTCAGTACCAGATGGGGATAGCACGGCTAGACAGCCATGCATCTGCAGAGGATCCAGGGATCTTAGTAGACAGCAAGCTCAGAAGAGTGATTGATTACAGGTTAAGAAAACTAATGCAGGCTTAGGCTGCCCTAAGGGAGGTGTTGTGTCCAAGACTAGGGAGGGGATAGTCCTGCTTTTCTTTGCCCTGGTCAGTCTGTAATCTGATATATTGTGTTCAGTTCTGGGTGCCTAATTTAAGAGCAACATAGTCAAGCTGGAGAACATTCACATGAGTGCAACCAGATTGATGAAAGTCTTCAAGATAATGCCATATGGTCAGATGAAGGAATAAAGAGAAGTGGGTGAGGGGAGGTACAATACATGATAGATGTCCTAACAATTACAAGGGCTGGCATCTGGAAAAAGGATTAGACTGTTCTATTTGGCCGGGAGGGCAGATCAACCTGTGAGTGTGATCAAGGCAAATTTTGGTGGGACTTCAATCAAATCAATCAAAGCACATTTATTGATCACACTATGTGGCAGGCACTGTACTAAGCCCTGATGATACAAAAAAAGGCAAAAACACTCCCCGCCCTCAAGGAGCATACATTGTAATGGAGGAGACAATGTGTAGATAACCAAGTACATTCAAGATACAGAAAGGAAAACCCTGCTAATAGTGAGACTTGCCAGGAAATGGAATGTTCTGCCTTGAGAGGCAATGGGTTTCCCATCACTGAAGGTTTTTAAACAAAAGTTGGATAACCATTTTGGGGGATGCCATAGAAGGATTTGTTAGATTGGCTAGGTACTACTTGGATCAGATGGCTT
>JAQQSW010010507.1:0-12977 GCA_028646575.1 Pseudocheirus occidentalis | reverse complement strand
TAGACCAGAGATGTTGTCAAACAAGTAGAAAAGGGAAACATTAAATCATGCCGATGGGTCCCCATGGGTTTCATACTGACTTAGAAAACCACATGTTTACATATCCCTCTTTTTTTTAATTAATGCACTCACATAGTAACAAATAAAATAGGGGGTGGAAATAAGATGGAGGACATGAAGCAGTAACTTCTCAGAGCTCCTCCAAGAATTCTGTACCCAAAAGCTATAAAATGAATTTGAATGGATTTAAGAGTGAAATAACCCATTGGGAAATGGAGTGTGGCAGCTTTCCAGCCCAGGAAAGTGCCCACTCAAGTCTGGGCAGGAGAAACACAGAGAACAGAGGGGCAGCACCAAACTGTACCAAACTGCACCAAACTGAGAGCAAACTGTAGTCGAATGAGAAGGAACCCCAGTCAGCAGACTCACCCACCCAGAGGACGATTTGCAGCTGTCTCAGCACAGGATAGAGGGTAATTAGAGCTGAGTAAGATAAAATGCAGGGCCTGTATCAGGGACAGCAGCTTCTCTGGGGGATACCAGCCCACAGCCTGGATGTTTAAAAATTACATACCTGAACTTCCAGAAGTCAAGATGGAGGAATAAAACCTACTTGCTCTGATACCCCTTCCCTGACCGAGAAAATTCTGGAGTTAAATGCCCCATCTGGAGTAAAATCCTGAATTAGTGGAAAGAGCCTCAGGCATGGGAGTCACTGAAGTTAAGGAGGCAAATAGAATTTTAGAGAGGCTAGACATGATAGATCTCTGGAGAAAACTGAATGGGAATAAAAAGAAATATACCTTCTTCTCAGTGGTACATGGCATTTACACCAAAATTGACCATACACCAAATTTCTAGGGCATAAAAACCTCAAAATTCAGTGTAGAAATACATCATTCTCAGATCATGATGCAATAAAAATTATATGCAATAAAGAGCCATGGAAAGATAGACAGAAAAACAAATTGGAAACAAAATAATTTAATCCTAAAGAATGGAGTGGGTCAAACAAGAAATTATAGAAACAATCAATAACTTTATTCAAGAAAATGACAATAATGAGACATCATACCAAAACTTGTGGTATGCAGCAAAGGCAGTTTGCTTAGGGGAAAACTTAGGGGAAGTTTTATATCCCTGAATGCATACATGAAAAAATTAGAGAAAATGGAGGTCAATGAATTGGGCATGCAATTGAAAAAGCTAGAAAAATAACAAATTGAAAATCCCCAATGAAATATTAAATTAAAAATAATGAAAAACAAAGGAGAGATTAATAAAACTGAAATTAAGAAAACTATTGAACTTATAAATAAAACTAAGTGGTGGTTTTATGAAAAAAAAATTTATAGACCTTTAGTCAATATAATAAAAAAAAGAACGAAACCAAATTTTGAGTATCAAAAATGAAAAGGGTGAATGTACCTCCAATGAAGAGGAAATTAAAACAAGAATTAGGAATTATTTTGCCCTATTGTATGCACATAAATTTGACAATCTTAGTGAAATGGATGAATATTTACAAAAATATGAGTTGCCCAGATTAACTGAAGAGGAAATAAATTGTACTTAAATAACCCCATCTCAGAAAAAGAAATTGAACAAGCTATCAGGGAACTCCTTAGGAAAAAATCCCCAGGGCTAAATGGACTTACCAGTGAGTTCTATCAAATAGTTAAAAACCAATTGATTCTAATACTCTACAAACTATTTGGGAAAATTGGTGAGTAAGGAGTCCTATCAAACTCTTTTAATGACACAAATATGGTACTGATACCTAAACCAGGGAGAGACAAAATGGAAAAAGAAAATTTTATACCAATCTCCCTCATGAATACAGATGCAAAAAATTTAAATAAAATATTAGCAAAAAGACTACAGCAAATTATCAAAAGAATAATATATTTTGATCAGGTTGTATTTATTCCAGGAATGCAAGGATGGTTCAGTATTAGGAAAACCATTAGTATCATTGATCACATCAACAATAAAACTAGCAGAAACCATATGATTATCTCAAAAGATGCAGAAAAATCTTTTGACAAAATACAACATCCATTCCTATTTAAAACAGTAGAAAGTATAGGAGTGAATGGAGTTTTCCTTAGAATAATAGGTAGCATCTACTTAAATTCATCAGCAAGTATTCTATGTAATGGGGATAAACTAGAAGCATTTCCAATAAGATCCGGGGTGAAACAAGGATGTCCACTATCACCCCTCTTATTCAATCTGGTATGAGAAATGTTAGCAGTAGCAATTAGAGAAGAAAAAGAAATAAAAGGACTAAAATTAGGCTAAGAAGAGACTAAGCTATCAGTCTTTTCAGATGATATGATGATATACTTGGAGAATCTGTAATGGTAATCAGTTTATCAGGTACTTAGTACTTAGTAACTTAGGGTTAAGTAGCACCTTGTATCTTAGGGCTAAGTATGGAAGGTGTGAACCCTGTCCATTGTTGAGAAGGCATGAACTCCCCTGTTGATGTGGAAGAAGGCTATTGGATGAGACAGGAGGCCAGTGGTGTATATAAAGAATTCTAGAGAGAGAGAGAGAGAGAATTGGAATGTGGCTCCTCATTAAGGAAGACTCAGGGAGACTGAAACCAGCTGAGAGGGAGAGATAGAGACAGAGACAGAGACAGAGAGACAGAGACAGAGAATTTATCTCCCAGTATCTGGAAGCTGACTGAAAACTGAATTGGAGTTTTCCTGAGACAAAAATCTGGTGAAGCCCATCCTGAAGTCTGATATTCCTTCTGGGTCATAGAGCCAGCTGAACTGCTGGAAGACTGAAGAAGCATGACCAGGATAAGACTTTGTTTATTCATTGCCTGGCTGATCCTTGAGCTCCAGGCAAGAGAAGGGGTGGAGGGTTTGAGATGTGCTGTGTCCTGTGAACTTCATCGTGTGCTGGGGATTACCCTGAGGACTGGACAAGGACCTGGGAGCTGTCTGCTTCTGTATCCAGGTGACTGTTTTATGGATTCATGAGGGAGCTGGAACCATAGGATGGGATCCAGGGACTCAGAGAGACATTCTAGAGTCAGGATGAAGAAAAGGCCTCCCTTTGGATGAGACTGAGGTTTTCTGGAAACCAAGGGGTGGAAAGTTTGTGTGGTTTTCTAAGGACTCTATTAGTGACTAATGATATTTAGAAATTGAGAATCTAGTTTAGTGACTGACTGCTAGATGAATGACTGATTAAGTTATTGGTTGCCCCATGAGCGGAAGATTGGTATATTGTGAATTGATTGATTGAATCTTTAAGTGAGAAGGGTTTCCCCCTTAGGGAAACCAGGTGATTCTTCTTTTGTTCCTTGTTCTAAATATTGTGACCACTGTAGTGAAAACTGTATGGCCATTCTAATGTTAAGCTGTTATGAACACTATATTGTGACTTTCTGTAATAAGAATATTGAAAATATTATATTTCAAATACTGTACTGAATCTTGATTTTTAATGGAATAAACAGAGTGTTCACTATTACTGTGTGATCTGAATCTTAAAAGCTGTTCACAGTAGCATTATTTTTGGGAATCTGCTAGTGCTTGCCTTTACATTATGACATGCTCGGCAGGAAAGTCACAATATAGTGCTCATAACAGCTTAACATTAAAATGGCCACACAGTTTTCACTGCAGAAACTGGGCATAGACCATCATCTAATGCCATATACGAAAATCAACTCTAAATGGGTGCATGATACAGGTATAAAGGCTGATACTGTAAGTAATCTGGGGAAGCAAGGAATAGTTTACCTGTCAAATTTATGGAATAGAAAAGACTTTATGACCAAAGGAGAGTTAGAGAGCATTACAAAATGCAAAATGTATAATCTTGATTACATTAAATTGAAAGGTTTCTGTGCAAATAAAGCCAATGTAACCAAGATTAAGAGGGAAGTGGGAAATTGGGAAAGAATTTTTACAACCAATGTTTCTGATAAAGGACTCATTTCTAATATATACAGGGAACTGAGTTAAATCAATAAGAATACAAATCATTCCCCAATTGATAAATGGTCAAATATGAAAAGGCAATTTTCAGAGGTAGAAATTAAAGATATCCATAAAAATATGAAAAAATGCTAAAAATTACTATTGATTTAAGAAATGCAAATCAAAACAACTTTGAGGTACAATATTACCAGTCAGATTGGCTAAAATGACAGAACAGGAAAATTATAAATGCTGGAGAGGATGTGGAAGAATTGGAATATTAGTGCATTGTTGGTGGAGCTGTGGACTAATACAACCATTCTGGAGAACAATCTGGAACTACGCCCAAAGGGGTATAAATAATTGCATATCCTTTGACCCAGTAATACCATTTCTGGGGTTATGATCCAAATAGATCATAGAAGTGGGAGGAAAACCCACATGTACAAAAATAATTTTTGCAGCTCTCTTTGTGGTGGCAAAAAACTGGAAATTAAGAGGATGCCCATCAATTGGGGAATGGCTAAACAGGTTGTGGAATATGAATGTAATGGAATACTATTGTGCTATAAGAAATGGGGAGGAGATGGACTTCATATTTACCTGGAGAGGCTTTTAAAAACTGGTGCTAAGTGAGAAGAGCAGAAGCAGGAAAAAATTGTACACAATCACAGACACATCATATATGTGATGACTAACTTTGAAAAACTGGACTCTTCTCAGCAACGCATAGTTATAAGACTACAAGTCTCAGGATGGGAGGAGATATCTAACAGTCAGAGAAAGATCTAGAAAGAATAGACTTTAAATGGAGACTGAAGCAATCTACATGCTATCATTCTTTTTTATATTTGGCTTTGTTTCCTTTTTCCCATTGTTCATTCCATTGGTTACAACCCTTCTTTACAAGCAGGCATATGTCCAATGTGAAAGTATTTGCAGATCCTATACTTGATTACATGCTGCCATGCAGGGTGTTGGGTGTGGGGAAGAGAGGAGAGAAAATTTGAAACTCAAGGGGTTCTAGAACTGAATCTTGTGAACTAAAAGTAAATAAACAAATCAATTTTTAAAAAAATGATGTATGGGGTGGGGGGAAAACATATCAAATAGGAACAACATTTCAATCTGGTTCAGTCAACCTCAAGAATGTTGTAGGCTACAAACATCCCTTGAGCTATGTGTTTGACTGTGCTTAGGTAGAAGAAATTCAACATCTGAACTATAAAAGAATCTGGTAATAATACTTTAGATTATGATGCCAAAAGTTTTTCTGGAGAGGTAGGAGGTATCAAAAAGTAGTACAGAGAGCTCAGAAAAAAATGAACACATAAATAAATGTTAATGGAATTAGATAATTGCTTATGGAGAAAAAGAGGCTGCTAAATCATGCCAAAACTAACAGTTTATTAATATACCATAGGAAAGAATGAGAGGAGAGGTCATGAAATCAGGGGCTCCAAAGCTAATGCTCCCACCAACAAGCAATGTGCCCTTTACAAAGGATTTCACCTTTGGGGTCTCAGTTTTCTTCTCCTGTAAAATTAGAGGTGAATTAAATGATCACTCTTGAAGGTCCCTTCTGCCTTATGATGATTTCATAATACATATTATCTAAATATGCAAGTTTTCCTAAAGGTCTTAGTGCAGTTTAAGCTTTGGTCACTTAACATTACATTAAGACTTTGATATTAAGAGAAATAGTTTTTGAGTTCCTATGTGTTTGCTTTGGATAGACTTTTTCTCATCTTTGTTAGGTGATATAAATGTGATTACTATTAGCATGTATGGAAAGGGGAGAGGGGCAGAGTGTGTGAATGTGTATATGTTTACATGTATACACAAATACATACAGGGCTAAGCACATAGTAGGTGCTTAATAAATGCTCAAAGTATGTTGATGAAATCACAGGACTAGTCCAATGTCCTCTGTCCCTACTCCTTTCTCATACATGTATACATATATATTTAATGGTGATTTTTGTACATGTATACATATATACACACACATACATATACATATATGTATATATATATATATATATATACTTTCTGTGTATATATGTATAAATGAAATTTAATTCTCACAACATCCCTCTTAGGTAAGTGCCATTATCACCCCCATTTTACATTTGAGACAACTGAGGCAGGAGAAATTAAGTGACTTGGCCAGAATCACATAGCTATTAAGTATCTAAGGACAGATTTGAAATCTGGTTTTCCTGTCTTAAGTCTCAGCATTTTAACCACTATGCCATCTCATTGCTGCCAGTGTGGAAACTCCTTCTATTAACTAGGATCATCAACTACTCTACAAAATAGTCTTTGAAAACTGCTGAAGACATTGAGTAAAGTTAACTGATTAGCCCAAAGGTCATAAAATATGTGTCAGAGAGGAGACTTGAACCCACATTTTCTTAATTCTGAGGCCATTTATCTATGCCAGCACTATCTCATATATGTGTCTGTCTGGACTTGTGTGTATCTGGCTGAAGAGAATTATCTATGTCCAACAAAGAGTTCTTTCTACACCTCATATCATAAGATTACTCTTTAATTTGAATCAACAATTATTTGATAAAGATTATTCCTTATTTTCAGTTCTCTCCATTCATAGAATACCTCATCTCTTAACTATGGAGGGGAAGGCCCATTCCTGTTTACTGCATGGAAACTAGAGCCGTTGTAAATTTACAGGCAAGATGGCTGCCTGAATAAATTAAAACATGTTCACTAGTTCCCCCACAACCATGTGGGGTGGGATGTGTGTGTGTGTATGTGTGAAGAAAGTGACTTCTTCCACCCCCAAATTGCACAAAAAATTAACCAGTAGAGTTAGAGAAGCCCAACGCCTCCTGCTGTAATGAAAGATTCATGGAGTCTGCAAGGCTCTATGTTTAGAGTTTATAAGAGTAGAGATTTCCATATGAAAGTCCTAAGGTAGACATAAATCCATAATAGAAAAATTGAAGTAGTATGGAACAACAGTGAAAATAGTAGTAGTAAAGCACTGACCAGAGTGGGTATTGCTCAGACAGCCAAAAACTCCACCAGGTGCTTGAAGGTCCCTAGCACCTTGTTCTGAGATCCCAGAAAGGGCCCTAATGGGACAGCATTGTGAATCCCAAAGAACCAAGGGGAGCTTAATGCAGCCTAAAACCAGGGAGAAACCAAGCAAGGCCAATCACCAACACTAAAAGGGGGTGGAACCAGGCCTGGCAAAAAGCTCTAATTTAAGAATAAAATCTTTAGAGATAGGTAGACTAGATCATCAGCACATAATAATAATGATAATAATAATGATAATAATGATAATACAGATCTAGAGATCCCTGAAAAGAACAGTCTTACTCTGAAACAACTGTAAGTAGAGACAGGAAGAAAAGAAAGAAAGGAAGAAAAGAAAGAAAGGAAGAAAGGAAGAAAGAAAGAAAGAAAGAAAGAAAGAAAGAAAGAAAGAAAGAAAGAAAGAAAGAAAGAAAGAAAGAAAGAAAGAAAGAAAGAAAGAAAGAAAGAAAAGCTCTAGTAATGTCATTCCCTAAATTCAGAGCCCTAACATCAAACAAAATTCCTGCAGACATTTGGGAAGGGCATGGGGAAATTGAGATTAATATTGAAGAGAGAACAATTTTAAGCAAAACAAAAATCCTGATCTGGAAGAAAAGATTAAGAAGGAGAGGAAAAAGAAAAGAACCGGAATCTAAAAAGATGCAATCAGTTGAAGAATGACTCAATGATTTCTGGTATATTCAGATAAAGAAATGTTATTTAACATTAAGAAATTTTGAAAGACTTTTCAGAGAATCCTGGGTAGTGTGAACTGGTGGAGGGTGGAGGGAGAAGACCTAGCAAAACATTTTAAGCAAGGAAAACACCATTGTAAAAAATGACCAACGATAGTCCAAAAACTGTATCCAAAGGACATATGATAAAGCATGCTGTCCACTTCCTAATGAAGAAATGATGGACACTAGATATAGATACATACGTTTTTGGAACTGACTCCTGCATATATTCATTTTGTGTAACTATGCTCATTTCTTAGAAAGCTTTCCCCTTTCTTTTTTTCCCTCAGTTAATAGAGGGTAGGAGTGTATAGAAATAGTGATGCCAGAGAGAGACAGAGAGAGAGGCAGAGAAAGCCATTGAAACACGTTTTCTTCAAAAGCAGAGAAGGAATTTCAAAAAGAAGTAATGAGAAGTGGAATAGCAGAACAGATTTGAAAATAAAATGCAATTTATTAAATGCTTCAAAAATTGGTATGAAATGGAGACTAACAGTTTCATAAAGAATTTTATTTTGGTGTTCTCTGTGGATGAAATTTTGTATTATTTATGTGTTTAAGTTAAGAAGGAAAATTAAGAAAAAATGCTAGTGGGATTTCCTGGTATTTATTCAATTTCTTAATATTAATATTGCTTTAACATTGGTTTTAAGCATCCGTATAAAGCTTCCCACTGTCCCACCGTGTCATGTAGCTGCTATTTGAACAGATCGTTGTCACTTATATCCTTCATAGAAATTCTTAAAAGGGGCTGGGGAGGAGAGGCTGCAGATGGTCACTTTCTCTAGGTATCATCATACTCCAAGCATTGGCACTGGCTGTGCTTTATACCTAGAACTCTCATCCTCATCTCCATCTACTGGCTTCCCAGGCTTCCTTCAAGTTTCATTCTTCTATAAGAATCTCTTCCCAGACCACCTTCAACTTAGTACCTTTCCTCTGAGATTATCTCCAGTGTATCCTGTATATATCCTACTTGTACATAGCTACTGTACTTGGTTTCCCAGGTAGAGCAGAAATTATTATTATTGGTTTTGGTTTTATTCATTAGTGTATTTGCTTGGGCTTTCTTTGTATCTCCAGCACTCAGCACAATATGACACATAGTAAGCACTTAATACATAGTTGTTGACTTAGGTAAGTGTTAGGCAAATGGCTGACATTAAGTGGACCTCCATATGATTTATATTATATAAAAATTAAGGTGTATGGAGAAAAATTAGAGCTTAATTAGCTCTAATTAGCTAATTAGCATAGCTCTATATTCCTTTTACCTGGATAATTTACATTAAAACACAACTTTAGCACAGATCTTCTCTAGCCTTTTTCTTTCTTTAAACAAGGTAAGAGTTCAACAACGCTATGCTGTGGACTCTTCAGTGTTAACAACCCAATCACTGGAATAAAGGAAGTGGGGGCAGTAGCAGAGTCAAAAGCAGTGAGTCAGTTTTAAAGGCAAGAAGGAACATATTTTATGAACTTATTCCTGAAAAATCAGTAGCGTACTTCAGATAAAAAGATTATATGTTTCTACTACAGGGACCTGTAGAACATCTGAAAGGTTTATAAAGCCAGCCAAGAATACAGTTATGATTGGATGTTTAGCTGCTTGGATCTTATGAAGAAGTATATTCTTACACAATTGATATTCAATGTTTTGAATTACAAAGAGCCATGTGAACTGTATAAGTGTAAAGGGGATATTATTATTATGATTAATAATTAATTGTTATAATAAAGGATGATTTATCTTCCATATTTCTTTACTACTTCATTTGAAGAAGTAGTGACATCTAGAGATTAACATACAGTAATATAACATACAATGATCTGGGTTACTAATGAGAAGTAAGAGAAAAGTTATCATATTGCTCAGCATCACCCAACCCTTTTCAGGCTTGCTCAGAAATTGATTTGTGTGGTGACCAGTGGCATTACGGAATCAAAAAAGATTCTTCACATCCAGTTCTTTTGTGATGTTTTCTAAGTAAAATGAGTTGAAGGAGATCAAGAAAAGTGATGGATGTTGAAAGGAATTTCATATCATAACTCAGGTAACACAAAGACTAGGAGACTTCACACAGTAACAGGAAAAAGGATTTTGTTCAAAAAGCATAATCTGAGTTCCTGGGTTTCTGCTAGCTTTCATTTTCTTTCCCTTGATATAATGATCCCTAGAGCTATGAATAAAAAAAGCTTTACCCTCTGCCTTCTTCCTGGGGATAAGCTGTATGGCAGTTTTAGTCAAACAGAAGGCTCTTTGACAGTGGTAGAAAACCCACAGAAACCACTTGGCAGCTAAAGACCAACAAGAGCAACTGAGCAGAAATGCCCTCAGAAAGCTCCATAATGGAGAAAAATATGTGGAGGAGCATGTGCTTGGGAACATGTATGGCTAGGAAGCAAGTATCAAACTGAGGCAGAAAGAGATTAATTAATTTTTCCAATTTCACACAGCAAGTGTCTGAGGCCAGATTTGGATTTAGATATTCTTGATTCTGGTATACCACCTTGATCTCTAGGGATCATTTAGACTAGGTTCCTTGTCTTCCACATGAAGACACTGAGAACTAGAGAAGTTAAGTGATTTACCTAAGGTCACACAGGTAGTAATTTACAGAACGTAGGTTTGAATTTGAGACATCTAACTTCAAACACATTACTTTTTTTCATTCTATAAAGCTTTTTTAAAAAAAAATTTAAACATTCTTATTTAAAGTTTTGTGTTCCAGTCAGAGAGACTATGGGGAAGGACATAGGAGAGAGCAGCTTCAGGAAGGGGCTATACAGTGAGATGGTTGTTTTGAGGTGGTGGGTAGGGGAAAGATGGGGAGAAAATTGTAACTCAAAATCTCTTGGAAATGAGTGATGTTAACAAGAAAATAAATAAATTGATAAATAAAATTTTGAGTTCTAAATCCTATCCCTTCCTCCCTCCTTCCCTACATGTCCTACTGCATCCCTGAGATGGCAAGCAATCAGAAATATGTGTATAATAATGCAAAATATTTCCATATTAGCCATTTTGTAAAAGGTGGCTCAAAAAATGAAAGAAAGAAAATGAAAAATAGCAGACTTCAGTATGGATTCAATCAATATCAGTTCTCTCTCTGGAGAAATACCGTATGCTTCATCATTAGTCCTTGGGAATTGTCTTGAATCATTATATGGCTGAGAATAGTTGTCATTAACAATTCTTCATCCAACAATGTTTCAGTTACTGAAACATTCAGTACAATGTTCTCCTGGTTCTTTTCACTTTACTGTCAGTTCTTGTAAGTGTTTCCAGGTTTTTTAAATCATCCTGCTTATTTTTTCTTGTAGCATGATAATATGCCATTACAATTATATATCATAGCATGTTTAGTCATCCCCTAATTGATGAGTATCTTTGCAATTTCAAACTCAGCCACCACAAAAAGGTCCTCTATAAATGTTTTTGTACAAATAGGCTCTTTTCCCTTTTTTTTAGAAATCTTTAGGATATAGACCTAGCAGTAGTATTGCTGGATCAAAGGGTATACACAATTTTATAGCCTTTTTTTTTTGCTTTAAGTCTGGTTGGGAAAGAAAGGAGACATAAAGGATAACTGAGAGGATGGTAAGATCCAATGAATTTCTCTTCCTTTGTTTCAGTTTCTTTTTCCTTCTTTGTTTCACTCCTTCCATTCCTTGCTTTTCCTTCCTTCCTTCCTTCCTTCATCTCTGTCTCTCTGTCTCTCTCTGTCTCTCTCTATCTCTGTCTCTGTCTCTCTCTGTCTCTGTCTCTGTCTCTCTTTCTTTCATTTCTTTCTTGCTAGCATAGATAAAACAGGTAGAATGAAGATTAGAAAGGAGGGAGTTGGTGGTAGTGATGTTAGGCAAACCACTGGAGATGATAAAAGGTGAGATAGGATCAAGGATACATGCATAGGCATTTTGTCTTTTGAGTCTTAAGCAGAAACCAGAGTAAAGTAGAATAGAATGGGGAATGATAAGGGATTTTGTGATGAGAAGGAAAGAAGAGCTAGTTCACAGTAAATGGTTTAGACTTTCATAGTTAAGTATGAAACTAGGTATTGGGTTGAAAGAGCATTGGGAGATTGTGGTGTGGTTGACTTGAGAAACATTTTGGGACAGTTTCTTGGGGACTAGGTTGGTGAATCAATTTGGAAAGCTCAATATGACTGCCTTACTTTGTCAAAAAATCTAACTGAGATTACATAATAGAAATAGATATGTTAGATAACGTAAATTTGAATAAACTCAGCTTGGCTATGTGATTTCATTCAGTTCCATTGTGTAGCATGTGAGTAGGAAATGAGGAAAAGGATGGCAGATATAATCCAGGTAGAGGGTTTTCAAGGCATTATTGCTGATAGGACAAAGATTCAAATGTTTCAAGAATAGATAGGACAGTGTAAAGTTGATCTGGTTAAGGTTAGGAAAGGAGGAAAGTGAACTTAGACTGGAGATAATGGCTTGAACAAGTTCTGAGGGTTGGAGGTCATTTTTGTTGTTTTCCCTTCATTGCTGAAGAGGAGTTGCTTCAGCTACCTTCATGGCCATTGGAAAAAAAAATGTTCTCATCTGCCCATTTTGCTGGGGGTAGTCTTTACATGCTTGGGGTAGATATCCACCCAACTCACCAAAATGTTTGACGCTTGTCAGTTACCCTCAACCTGGTAGAGCTTGTGTGTTATGATGGTTTTGCTGGGGTGTGGCTCCTATATAGCCTCCAGCTTCTTGGAGGCACAAGTGAGAGTTGGGTAAAGGTAGACATCAAAGATTGATTAGCAGCTCTGAAAAGTAATATGGCAGGTCCTCCAACCAGAGGTGCTATACACCCTGAGGACTCCATATATCCCAAGATTTGCACTCTCTAGTGCTATTATATCACTTAAATTTAAATGATGAGTCTATTTTGTTCATTCCAATCCATAGTCATGTTAACAACAAGACTGAGGATACATATCAATAATAACAATAATAAATAAAGAATAATAGTTCTTATTATGTACAGATGACATTATTTATTTTCTTTTAAAACATGGGAATATATGGAAAGAAAGGAGCAACGAATGGAGAGAAGCCAAGAGTATCTGCATCATCCCTTAGTTTTCTAATTATATTCTTGCAATGAGAACCATTTGTTCCTTAAAAATAAAATCAAAACCTAAATAAGATACTTTGGAGCAAAAGTACACCCAAAACATGTTTTGCATAAGATTCAAGGTATTCCTGTCCCCCACAGAATAAAAAAAAA
>JAQQSW010010506.1:0-12977 GCA_028646575.1 Pseudocheirus occidentalis | reverse complement strand
TAAACTGGGCATCATGCCACACAAGAGAATAGGGGGCGTGGGGATGAAAGGTGGGATGATGGAGGGGAGGGCAGGGTCTGGGGGAGGGATGCTGGATGCTCACACTTCAATAAAGAGACAGGGACAGGGTAGAGAACAGAACAAGGGGGGAGGGATAGGAAGGAGCATCATAAGATCACTGTCACAATATGTCCACTATGAAGATGTGCTTTATAATCACACCTTCACAGTCTGTATTGAATTGGTTGTCCTTCCAGTGGGGATGGGTGACAAGGGAGGAACCTAAAGCAGTTAGAATTTAAAGCTCTGCAATACCTGCAACTAGTACTCAAGATATACAGGGGCTGGGATAGGGAGACCCTCCCTGCCCTACCAGAAAGTTAGAGAACAGACTGGGGGAGGGGCTCTACAGTGGGAACGCTGTTTTGGGGTTGGGGTAGGGGAAAGACAGGGACAAAATTTGTAATTCAAAAATCTCATGAAAATGAATGATGTAAACAAAAAAACAATAAAATTTATTATATTAAAAAAAGAAATATGTGTTTTTGATGGTCTTAGGTGACACCTGTGAAGGGGTGATTTGACCCCCAAAGGGGTCGTGCGAGACCCACAGGTTGAGAACCACTGTTCTATGGCCATGGAGGACCCCCAAGCCTCTCCTTCCACCCTTTTCTCTCATTTTTCATTCACCTTTGCCCCACAGTCATTTGATTTCTTAATATAGTTTTACTAACGACCTACCCTCAGATGAACTTTCTTTTATGAATCCTCTTTTCCAATTGAAAGATAAGCTCCTTGAGAGCAAGCAGGGATTATCTCTTTCTTCCTCTGTTTTGTCAATTAGCCCAGGGTTTGGTACTGAGGAAGTGCTTAGTCAGATTTTTTTTCTTTCAAGAATTCATTCCTTCATGTAATAGAGACAAACCCTTTAACTCTACAGCCAGTGATACTAACTCTGTTCACTTCTATCCCTGCCAGCTTCAGAGGTCCTCTAATCCAGCCCAGAGGTCAGCTGCCTGGCCAAAGGAAAGCCTTGCATTAAGTCTTCCAATTTCAGGTTGGGAGCCAGGAAGTCATTATACTGGTGCCTTAGGGCAAAATGGCCTTAGATCACAACTTTATTGACAAAACCCTTGCCTTTAACCATCTCTAACTCAGTTTGCTTGCTTGATTGGAAAGACTTTCCCTTTCTGGAATTCTTTCAGGAAAAAAATTCCTCCTCCCACTCCCCACCATCTCCTCCCTACATAGACATACAGACACAGAGACACATAGACACAGACACAGACACACACACACACACACACACACACACACACACACACGAGATGTGGTCTCACCTTGAGTTAGGAGGTTGGATGGGGCAAAGAGGAAAATCACCTTACAGAGTCAGGCATTCTAAGCCACACTCTTTTTAATGGGGCTTTTCAACTGGCTCATTCCAAGTTGGGAAGTCTATAATTAGGACATCCAGTTGACTCATTGGCATGCTGTCATCCGTACATACATAATGTTTTACTAAAATCTTTTCAGTTAAACCTCCTCCTCTTCCCCTGCCTTGGAGGTCCATAGTGGGGGGTCTGAAATTCACTGCTTTCTCTGTCTGCCAGTGACACAGCGTGATGGGTTGAGTGATGTCAGGGGGCCCCTCCCCAATGGACAGAGCTGGCCCTTTTCATTCCATACTTTGTCCTTTAGGGCCTGTGAGGCATTAACAGAGAGGAAAAGGAGGAAAGCCCAGTGGCACTGTAGATATTGGAGCTGTCATTCTGGACAGTGAGAGAACTAGGGCAAAGGGCCATCCCTTACTCTGGCTTTAGGCCAGACTTCTCTCCAGGATCTAAATTCAAACCCTGCCCCAACCTCTGAACAGCTATGTGAGCCCGAGTCAGTTACTTCAGTTCTCTCAGCTTCAGTTCCTTCATCTGTAAAATGGGCACCATAATAGCTGGATCTCCTTCCCAGGGTGGTGTAAGGATCAAAGGAGGCAGAATATTCAAAGCACTTTGCCAACATGAATGCCTGTTCTTGCTGTGATTATTTTTTTGGTGGTGCAGGCCTTCGATTTAATTGATGTAACAAATTGCTGATGTGGAAAGTCTAGCAGCTAATTCAGACTGGCCACTTATTAGTAATTTAGAATCTCCAATTATATCTTGGGTACTGCAGTTAAGTGAGTTGCTTGTGATCACACTGGTGACATGGGTCAGAGGTAATACTGGGAGCAAGGTTCCCTGAGTCCAAGGTCAATCCACTCTTCACTGGTCCATCTTGCCTCTGCATTAATATCATTGTTATGGTTACAGTCATCATAAACGTCATTATGTATTTACTTATTCATTAGACAGATAGGCAGGATGCCTCGAGGCTTCAAAAACACATGTTGGGAATTACATTCCATGAATGGTGGTGGCAATTGAAGATGAGATTCAGGGAAAAAAAATCATAGGATCACAGAGAGCTGGAAGGGATTGGAGAGACCGTGAAGTCCATTCCTCTCTTACGGAAGAGGAATCAGAGGACTCGAGAGGCCCAGTGATTGACCCAAAGTCACATACATATAACTCACAAGTGCCAGAGGTGTTAAAGAGATTAAAGCCACATCTTAATGTCCCCAAGCCCAGCACTCAATCCATTTTGCCAAGCTGCCTCAATTTACAAGAAATTGCTGACATGATTTCTAGGGACTCTGGTTTCAAATCTACCTCAGACACATTCTGGCTATGTGATCATAGGCAAGCCATCTGACCAACTTTCAGTGCCTCTGAAAGCTCTCTAAGACTCCAGATTCTATAGAAGTTGCTGATCTGAATGAGGAGGAGGAGTTTCTTTTCCAGACATTCAGCATATCACTGTTCTGGACCAAAAATGAACAAGAAAAAAAAATGACCTCCTAGGAATTGTGGCTAGAGAATCCTGTGTTACAATCTTTCAGGATGGCTAACAGGATAGCCCACAGTGGCTTTATCCACCACAGATTTCATGTTCATTAAATAGCCAAAAATGGCTTCAAGAGAACTTTGGATAGAGAGTAGATAGGTCCCATCACCTCTTTAAGATTGAATTTTCTCAAGTCTGGAAAGTCTTCTATGAACTGATATGGAATGAAGTGAGCAGAATCAGGTTAACAGTGTATGTGGTAATAGCAATATTGTTGGTGATGAACTTCAGACTTAGCTGCTCTGATCAAGACAATGATTGAAGATAATTGTAAAGGACCTGTGATGAAAAAGACTTATCTACCTGCAGAAAGAGAACCAATGAACTTAGAATGTGGATTGAACCACCTTTTTTCATTTTCTTTATTTTTATTGTTTTTTCTTTTGCAACTTGGTTAATATAGAAATGTTTTGCATGAATTCATATGTATAATTAATATCATTGTCTGACTTCTCAAGGGGTGGGGGAGGGATGGGAGGGAGAGAATTTGAGACTCAGCATTTCAAAAAATGAATGTTTATTTTTTTCTAAAAATGTAATTGAGAAATATTCAACAAATAAAAATTAAAAATAGACTTAATTTTCTTATTAGTTAAATAGGATAATCATACCAGCATCACTTAATCTTACAAGGTTATTTTGACAGAAGTGCGTTTTCAACCTTAAGGTATCTAGTACACGTGAGTTCTTTTTGCTCTCCCTCAGGGCCAGATGTGGGCCTTAGTTAGTCGTGATCCCATTGACTCCTTTCTCAGCATGCTACTGGTGCCCAGTGCAGCGGCTGTTGACTTGGCTTTGCATAAGCTGCCTAATAGGTAGTCCTGTCTTGACTTTTCCATCTGTTCTATGCCAAATGGCATGTTAGGGACTTCAAGTCATGTCAAAAGGACTTTTACCTTTCCTACGTTTTTCTGCTTTTTCAGCCAAGAGGGAGGCTGGGTAACAACCAACGTTCCTCTGCTGCTGATATCCCAGCTCATGCATCTCCCAGGTGTTTTCAACTGTAAATTTGATTATTCCCAGGCAGCACAATATAAGTAAAGTGGCCCGTGTCAGAAAAGCTGCTCTTCTCCAGGAAGTCTTGGGGCTGGACTGGGCTTCCCTGTCAGAACATCATGCTGGAGGGCACTGGCCGTTCTCATAAAGTCTGCTACACCCCAGCTCCATTGTCACACGTGCGTGTGTGTGTGTATGAATGAGAGAGACAGACAAGACAGACAGGCTCTGGCTGCTCGCAGAATCGCCAGCGAGATGAGCTCCCAGGCATCAGGATTGCTAGTGGATGGGAGACCTTCAGTCAGTTCAGTAGGTTAATTTGACAGAACAATAGCAGTGATGAATCAGTGAATCTACTGGTGGAGATCTCAGCTCATCCTTTCTGGGTGGCTCTTTCCGTACCCTTCTGTGCGATCACTTTTGGTTTTGGGAAGCGCTGCCTCCTGCTGTGCTGGAGCCTGCCTTTCTCTAAATATTGAGTAGATACAAGTGGAACCCGTGAGACTTAGCTGGTTGTCACTTACTCCCACCACATGACCTAGGAATAAGCATTTATGCAGCACCTACTGTGCTAAGTGCTTTGTACAAATATCTCATTTGATCCTCACAATAACCCTGAGAAGTAAATATCCCCATTTTATAGTTTGGTAAACTGGGATAAACAGAGGTTGTGACTTGCCCCAAATCACATAGGTAATAAGCATCTGAGACGGGATTTGAACTCGAGTCTTCCTGACTCCAGGCCTGGTACTCTATCCACTGCTCCAGCATCTTCCTCTGCTCATACATTTCTTTTGTTTCCATAGTTTACAGTGCTTCTCTTTGATAATTCCTTGCTTGCATGTTCAGTCAGTTGATAAGCATTTATTAAAGGTCTCCTGTGTACCACACATCTTGTTCTCGCCTTCCACCTGCCACTATACCTATCCATTCTTTTCTGGGTGGTGCTCATTTTCACTTCTTCAGAGACTGTGTTCCAATCCTCACAGCTGTACAGTGACTCGACCACAGCATTACTATTGAAAGTATGGTCTTTGTTTTAGGGAAAAGCTTTGGGTCTGTCAAATGTGATGGGTTGGTGCTATGAATAACTTGGATCTGATTGAGTGTGATGCTCAACACACAATATATGTTTATTATAATAGTGGATGTAGATGCTTAAGACCAGGTATATAGTGTTGGACAAGACCGCTTGGAACTGTCTGTGCTTACAGGAATACAGGAAGGTCTTGCCAAGCCACTGGCTTGACAGTTTGCGCTTGACTGTACAGCAAGGGTACAGGATCACTTTGTTGAGGCTACTGGTAAGGCTGTACTGTTTCTCCCTCTGGGCAGAGTTAGGTGCACTTTCCTATCCTGCTAGCCAGTCATCTCAGTGTCCAAGCTGGGGGGTCGGCTCTGGCTGAGGTTGACCGACCAGTGGGCAAAGCCACTGGTCTTTATACCCTTTCAAAGGGTGAAGCTATATGTGAGGGGCTTATCTGGGATACACACAAATGGGGACTTGGCACAGGATATGGGAGCTTAGGAAAATAACTAAGTTGAATCAGCTGCAGAAACAGCTAATAAGGTAATGTCATCTGCCATATCCATGGCTGTAGTGTCCATTGCCATGGCCCGGGTCCTTTCTATCACACGTGATTGTCTGCTCTTTTGGGTGGGCTCTTAAGTTGTTCCTAGAGTTAAAATGAGAGGGAAATTGAACAAACTTTAATGGAGGATGAAGGAAGACATGGCTGATTTTACTGAGGTCAGCCTTGGTCAGAGGGATTACTGTGTGTTGTATTCGCTGCTGCTTTGGGAGTTAGGAAACCTTAGTTTAAGTCTGGGCGCTGGCATTTACTAGTAGTCTAATTTTATCTTTTTGAGCCTCAGTTTCCTCATCTGTAAAATGGTATTTCTAATTCACTATTTACTTCCCAAAGTTGTCATGAGAAATGTCCTCTGTAAAATTTTGTGCATCACATAAATATGTTTTTACCAATTTTGCCATAGATGAAATGTTGTTTGACTGTATGGGTTCCTGAAATACCATGTTCCTCAGTTTCCAATCCTTCTACAAAATGGGGATACCTATCACTCAGGAATCAGTCAGTGACAGGTGATGGGGAGGATGATTATATTCTTTCCTTCTTAATTAGAAATGCACTGGCAAAAAGTAATCTCTGGTAGCAAAGGGAGAAAATGCAGGTCTGTCTCTTCCATTCTCCTTATGCTTTATATACAGTAAGTGCTTAATAAATACTTTTTTCATTCATTCCTAGCGTTCTTGAGAAGTCTTCAGTCTGACTGAATTCAGTCAAATTCACCATGCTTTTATTAAACACCTACAATGTTTGAGGCATTGTGGGTAGTGAGGCAGGTGCTATGTCCTATAAAGACAAGATAATGAGAGAGAAAGAGAGAGAGGGAGAGAGACAGAGAGAGAGAGAGAGACAGAGACAGACAAAGAGAGACAAAGAGAGATAGAGAGAGACAGAGAGAGACAGAGAGGGAGAGAGAGAGACAGAGAAACAGAGACAGAGACAGAGAGCATTGACAGCTAAGTGGGAGAGGAAGGGGAAGCTTCTCATTGGAGGTAGTCTGTGAGCAGAGCTGTGAAGGAATGAACTCCCTTGAACTCCCTTCTAAGAGTCATGGTGAGATGGGAGGGTCTCCCAGTCTGGGGACAGCTTGTGCAAAAGTATGAAGGTAAGAGATGGAGTGTTGAGTTCTGTGACTGGAACACTAAGACTGGCTGGAAAATAACATGGAGATTTGAAATGTCATCAGACTGAGGAATTTAAGTTTTGTAGCATAAAGGCAATAGGGAGCACCTGAAAATTCTTGAATAGGACAGGGACTTGGCCAGACTTGTGCTTGGATGACCAGTTTAGCAGCTCTCTGCAGGAAATGCAGTGTTGAGATAGGCCAGAACATAGAATATATAAAGGGGAGAAATGTGAAATAGAACTAGAAAGCTAGATTAGAGTCACATTGTAGAGGGCACAGGGAGCAGGCTAATGAGTTTGTATGTGACTGTAAAGGTGATTAGGAGCCACCAAGTGTTGACGAGCTCTGCCCTGGGTTGTGCTGTGAAAGATGGCCAGGGGAGGGGAGGCCTGGAGAATGAGGTGGGAGCCTTGGCCCCACAGCCAGTGATTCATGTGTTCAGATCCTATCATGGGGCTTTCTTGGACATACCTCCCTCTTTTTTAGTTTGGTCCTCACCCCCTCTACTTCAGAGACTTGATGGAAAAGTTTGATTGTGTCTCTATGTCCTTTGATTAAACCCTTTCCATCTACATCTGTCCTCTTCATTTTCTACAAAAGTGAACAGTGCTCCCAAGGTGATGTGTACATTTCAACTAATGTTCTGTAAATTTGGAAGAGTAGGATAGAATCTTCAAGTCCTGTGGTGTTTGGCTGGATGAAAATAACAGGTAGGAGTCTCCTTTTGACAGGGATAATGATTTTGATATGGATGTATAATAAAAATAAATTTTAAAATCTTAGGTACCAATAAAATTTATCCCAGGGAAAGATATTTTTTTTTGTTATTTTTGGAGGGATGACGACAATTGGGGTTAAGTGACGTGCCCAAGGTCCCACAGCTAGTTAAGTGTCAAGTGTCTGAGGTCGAGTTTTAACTTAGGTTCTCCTGACTCCAGGGCTGGTGCTGTATTCACTGTGCCATCTAGCATCTCCCATTTTCAGGTCTGATTTAAATGTTGTTTACTAATGGGTTCTTTGAGTCCTTCGAGAATTCTGGAATGGCATTGGGAAGCAAAAACACTTGTTCTACTTTCCAAAAGCCATCTTGGGGAAGCCACTTCTCAGTTGGGTTCCACACACTGGATGAAACAAACATGAAATTTAAAAACACGTTTCACATAGATGGGCTACAGTCTTTTTGGTAAGGTTGGAATGAATTCAGACTTTCCTTTCTCTGAGCTCATAACTAGTTCTGAGTAGGGGAACCAGGATAGGAAAACAAACACTTTGAGTAAGCAGGGCTCATATGAGCTTTACAAAATGGCAATACTGATTTACAATTGGGGAGTTAACATACTCTTTTCATACTTTGCTATCCCCATTCAAATGTGAAAGTGATGGTGGGATGTATAGAGGGAGTAGTTGGCTTGCTAGGCCTTCTGATTGATGATGTGAAATGATTTAGAAAGCTGTTTAAAAGGAAATGTTACTGAGACTCTGCTCTTTATGTAATTTTGGATGAATGGAAATATTTCATGATTCAATATTTGCAGCATAAAATTGACTCCCTTATTTCCAGTTCAGAGCGTTATAAAGCAGGAAGGAACTTGTCTGTATTTTTGGGTATAGAGGTGCCCCAAATTATGAGTCACCGATGGGATATGGCAGCCAAAGAAGCGAATTGGAACTTAACCATTAGTCTGCTGTCTAGAGTAAGTGGGTGGGACGTGAGGTGGGGGTGAGAGTCCCATGATATTCTGTTCATTTAGGACACATCTAATATGTTGTGTCCAAAGAGAGATTAAAATGGGGAGGAGACTTGAAATTATGCCACATGAGGATTGTATGAAGGAATGGCGAGAGGGATGTTAATTTTGATGAGGAGGAGATATGGTGGAGGTAGGGAGAAGGGGATGTGATCACTGTCTTAAGAGATTTGAAAATCTCCCATAGTTCAGAAGTAGTAGTTCTGCCTTTTCTCAATGTTTGAGACGAGATTTAAACTCAGGTCTTCCTGACTCCAGGGCCAGTGCTGTATCCATTGCATCACCTAGCTGCCCCAAATAAACACTCTTTAAAAATATAAGCTCCCTAAAAAACAGAATCTTTTGCCTTGGGAGGAATTGAGTTCATAGGATTGTAAAATCATAGACTTGAAGCTGTAAGTGAATTTATAAATCATCTCTCTCCCATATTATAGATGAGGCAGCTGAGGCCAAGAAGGGGGCAAATATCTTGTTCAAGATCACACAGCTGTTAAGTGTCCCTGTTATTGGAAATACTTAAGCAAAGGAGAGAGAGTCCCTTTTAGGGTTATTATAAAATGGATTCCTATTTCACTTGGATAAGATAACTTCTTAATTCCCTTCAGATTCTAGGGACTTAAGTTATCCTATGATTTTTGCATTGTTTTCAGTCAATAAATTCAACACCTACCAGCCTAATAAACACCCTTTAAGATCTGATGATAAAAACTTGGATTAATTAAAAAACCTTATATGGCTGCTCAATTCAGTATTTTTATTTTATTTTATTTATTTTTATTTTATTTTCCTCAGCATCAAAGAATCTATTCCTGGAGGCCTGTAAGCATTTGTACACTCAAAATAAGCCCAACTCCTCCTGATTCTGAGAAGGTATAATAATCATCATGATGATAGTGATGGTAGAAGTAGTAATAAAACATTTGGTTTGCAAAGTGCTTCATAATATGCACTTTCTTCACACAAAATGCACACATAGCACACACACACATACACATATACACATACACACATACATCCCCCTTCCACACTTACACTCACTCATCTGCTGCCTTAGTTCAAATCCTCGCCACCTCTTGCCTCAATTGCTACACTAACCTTCTTGTTAGATTCTCTCCCTATTTCTATTCCCCTTTGACTGCTGCCAAAGTAATTTTACTTCACCATCGATCTAACCATGTGATTCCCTTATTCAGTTACCTAAAGTGACTCCTTGTTGCCTCTAGGATACCTATAAGCTTCTCCACTTAGCTGGTAAGCCCTTCACAGCCTGATCCTAATCTATCCTCTCCAGCATCATTGTGCTTTAGTCCCCAGCTTGCATTCTACACTTCAACAAACCAGCCTTTTCTCTGTTACTCACCTAGAACATTCCATCTTCCAGCATGTTACCTTTTCACAGGTTGACCCATCTCTAGTGCACTCCCTCTTTATTTCCATCTCAGAGTTCTGCTTTTCAAATGGAGCTAAACAGCATCTGACTAAGGGAAGAGGCTCTCCTGATCTCCACCGCTAGTATTCCACCTTTCTTATGCACTAAATACAGTGCCTGCTTTCTAGAAGGCACTAAAGAAATACTTTTTTGATTCATCAGAATCTGGTGAGATATTATCTCTCATTTGTCAGATGAAGACACTAAGTCTAAGAAGGGTTGGATGGCTTTCTTAGATCATCCAGTTATTAGGTATCTGAGCCAAGATCTGAACTGTATCTCTGTGGACACTTGGAATTATGCTGTGCCTCAGAAGACAGTTTCACAAAGTTTTGTAGCCAGGAAGTTTACCACCTCATGGCCTCCCTTTGACTGATAAGCTAGACTGAACCTTAGGCAACAAGCCCAGGGACCAAGAGATTTGGCGAGCACATGCGCCACTGGGCATGGGCAGCTTTCAGGAGCCTAATGCTGCCTCCATCCCACACCATAGCAGAACTTCAGTGAGAGAAGAGGAAGAAGGAAAGACTAGCATCAATAAATGTGGATGGAATTTAGGAGATTTTTATGGGTCAAAATGAATCTTCTTAGGCAGATTTTAGGGAACTATTGCTTGGGTTGGCTAACAAGAAAAAAAGCAAGGCTTTCCAGAGGCATCTTTATATGGTCACTGTTGTGTACTTTTCCAGGATTTCATCATAGTAATTAACATTTATAGAGTACCTTATTGTTTGCAAAGCACTTTCTGCATATCACCTCGTTTTATCTTCACAAAATCCCTGTGATATAGGTACTATTATTATCCCCATTTTGTGGATGAGGAAACCAAGGCTGAGAAAGGTAAAATGGGATTGACTAGGTCACATGGCTGTTATGTCTGAGATGGGATTCAAACTCAAGTTTCTCCGACACCAACTCTGCCACCTAGTAATCTTCCTTATTAGATTGCTTTCCTACTACAGTAGAAATTGCTTAACACCCAAGCTCCAGAAGAGTTTATCCTAAGTGCTAGAACTAATGTAAACAGAGAATTACATTATTACCACTGCATGTGGTGTTATAATTACATCAGAATGCTGCCTGGCCACGGGTGCAATGAATGCGCCACACTGTCGCCAAGTTTGCAGATGTTGAACCTTATTTTTATGAAGCATGACAATGCCCAGCAGGATCCATTTTGTCTGATTATCCTCAAATGAAAGCAAATATTAAAAGGCAGGATAATTAAAAGTATATGCCCCAGCAAACGATGTGTCTCCCATTTCTCTTGCTGGTGCTTTGAAATAGTTCAAATTTCTCAGCCAGCTCTCGTGCATGTAGCAATGAAAGGATGTCTTAAATTTAGACATATGTCTTCATGCTGCTTAACGTGGCAGAACAAAAACAGAGTTGGAGACCACCATGAATCGATTTCTAAGTGATAGTCCACTAGAGAATGCTCTGAATTCTACAGGGTAGAATGTAATCGCTGATTTGGGGAGATGCACTTTCCCCCAGTGAAAACTCATTTGGTTTTTGTTGTCTTTTATAGTCTAGGAAGATAACCCTGCCAGCCCCCCAACACAGTAGGCACCTATTTATTTGTTTAGGTTGTTCATTTGGGATAGTACCAAAAAACTTAGAATAAACTGGGGCCACTGAAAAGTGGAGCATTAGTTTGCAAGAAGAGAAAGTTATGTTTGCTGGCAAGAGTAACATTCCCTTGAGAGCTTCTCAGATTGGAAAAGCAACTAACCTTATCAGGATGCTACTGGTTACAAGTAACTAAGTGGGCATGACTCTCCAAGGTTAGTATATGCTGATTAAATATGGAGATGGGTGGCCTGTGATAGCATGCAGAGTACCTGTCAATCAATATAAAGAGCCTGCAATGTTCTAGGCATTGTGTTAAGTGCTGGGGATATAAAAAGAGGGGGGGAAAACAGCCTTTGCCCTCAAGGAGCTTGCAGTCTAATGGAGAAAACAAGATGCACACAAATATATACAAAGCAAGCTATAGACAGGATAAATAGGAAATAATTAAGATTACATATATACATATATATATATAAATATAATAAGAAAGAAGGCACTAGAATTAAGAGGGACTAAGGAAGGCTTCCTGTAGAAAGCAGGATTTTAGTTGGAACTTGAAGCCAGAAGGGTTAGGAGTTCAAGTGGAAAAGGAAGAACATTCCAGGCCTGGTCGCTAGCCAGAGAGAATGCCCAGAGATGAGATGGAGGAACATCCAGGAGCCCAGTGTCACTGGGTCAAAGGGTACGTGGAGGTGAATAAGGTGTCAGATGACTGGATAGTTAGGAGATGGCTACTTGGTGGGGGGGGGGATTTGGATACCAAACAGAACATTTTGGATGTGCCATTTTAACTGGTTGGGGTGTGTGTGGGGGTGTGTATGACGTGATCAGACTTGTCCTTGAGGCAAATTACCTTATGGCTGAATGGAGGATGATTAGAGTGATGGACTAAAACAGGTAGCAGCTATTGTGATAATCCAGATGTGTGGTGATGAGGGCCCACAACAGAGTGGTGGTATCATCAGAGGAGAGAAAAGACCATATTTGAGAAATTTTACAATGGTGAAATTGGCAGGCAACAGCTTAACTATGACGGTAAAAGATAATGAAGAATCCAGGATTAATTACTCCTAGGTTATGAGCCTGAGGGATTAGGAGGATGGTATTACCTTCTATAGTAGTAAAGAACATATCCAGGAAGATTTAGGAGAAAAGATTGTGAGTTCTGTTTTGGACATAGTTATTTAAGATATCTGCTAGATATCTGGTTTGAGGTATCTGAAAGACAGTTGAGACATGTCAGATTGGAGGTCAACAGAGATTTGGGCAGGAAAGATAGATCTGAAAATCATAAGCATAAGTCTGATTTTCTTTGTATAAAAAGTTTTTAAAATAATTGATATCATATTTTTTTACTTTTATTATTGATATAATCAATTTTGTCAATAGTTTCTTGTATGTTAAACCATCCTGCATTCATGGTATAAATTCCACTTGACCATAATATATAATCTTTTTTTTAATTTTAATTTATTTTCTTGGTTGCATCATTCATTTCCACAAGGTTTTGAGTTACAGATTTTCTCCCCTTTTTGTCCCTACCCCCCAGCCCAGAACATTGATCCCACTGTAAGGCC
>JAQQSW010010505.1:0-12977 GCA_028646575.1 Pseudocheirus occidentalis | reverse complement strand
ACAAAGAGAGCTGCAATAAATATTTTTGTACATATGGGACCTTTTCCCCACTTCTATGATCTCTTTGGGATACAACCCCAAAAGTGGTATTACTGGGTCAAAGGGTATGATATTATTTATAGCCCTTTGGGCATAGTTCCAGATTGCCCTCCAGAATGGTTGTATCAGTTCACAGCTCCACCAACAATGCATTAGAGTTCCAATTTTTCCACATCCTCTCCAGCACTTGTCATTTTCTTGCTTTGTCATCTTAGCCAATTTGACTGGTGAGATGTGGTACCTCAACGTTGTTTTAATTTGCATTTCTTGAATCAATAGTGATTTAGAGCATTTTTCCATATGCTTAGATATCTTTAATTTCTACCTCTGAAAAATTGCATGTTCATATCCTCTGACCACTTATCAACTGGGGAATGACTGGCATTCTTGTAAATTTTATTTAATTCTCTGTATATTTTAGAAATGAGGCCTTTATCAGACACACTGGTTATAAATATTCTTTCCCAATTTCCCACTTCCCTCTTAATCTTGGTTACGTTGGTTTCGTTTGTACAGAAACTTTTCAATTTGATGTAATCAAGATTATCTATTTTGCATTTTATAATGCTCTCAAACTCTTCTTTGGCCATAAAGTCTTCCCTACTCCATAAGTCCAACAGGTAAACTATTCCTTGCTTCTCCAGATTATTTACATTATCAGCCTTTATATCTAGATCGTGCAACCATTTAGACTTGACTTTGTTGTATGGCATTAGATAATGTTCTATGCCCAGTTTCTGCCATACTATGTTCCAATTTTCCCAGCAGTTTTTGTCACATAGTGAATTCTTAACCCAGAAACTGGTATCTTTGGGCTTATCAAACAGTATACTATAGTTGTTGACTACTGAGTCTTTTGTACCCAATCTATTCCATTGATCCACTACTCTACTCCCTCAGCCAGTACCAGGCAGTTTTGATGACTGCTGCTTTATAATAGAGATTAAAATCTGGTATGGCTAGGCCACCTTCCCTAACATTTCTTTTCATTAATTGCCTTGATATTCTGGACTTTTTGTTCTTCCAAATGAATTTTGTCACTATTTTTTCTAGTTCTATAAAGTAACTTTTTGGTAATATCAATATTTTTTTTAAAACATACCAATAGTGTTGAAATCCTAAAAAATTAAACCAGAAGACATAAAAGTTTTAACTATGCAGGAAAAAATAGTCATAGGCTCACCAAAGGGAGGCAAATAAAGAAATTGTTCTCATTCTTTGCCACAAAACAATAACCATCACTGTATCTTTGTTTGGTAAAACATTTTAGTGATAACATCCTTTATACCACTTTCCCTTTGTGATTCCTTGTTTGTTTTGTGTTATACATGTTTGAACGTAAGCAGTTTATCCTAGTTTAGTCCCTTAACATTTATTTGCTCACATTTATCTTTTTAGTTTCTCTTAATGCCTGTGTTTGTACTTCAGATTTTCTACTCAGCTCCGGTTTTTTCATCAGGAATGTTTGAAAGTTCTTTATTTCAATAAAGGTCTATTTTCCCCCCTCTAAAGGACTATACTCACTTTTGCTAGGTATCTTTTACTTTTTAGAATGTATTATTTCAAGTTCTCTATTCCTTAATAGTGATGGCTATTAAACTGCATGTGATCTTGACTATGGCTTCTCAATACTTTAATTCTTTCCTTTGTAGCTGCTTTTAATATTTTTCTTCGGCCTAGAAGCTGTGGATTTTGGATATAATGTTCCTGGGAGTTTTTATTTTGAGGTTTCTTGAGGCGGTGGCTGGTCAATTTTTTCTATTTCTGCTTTCCCCTATAGTTCTAAGAGATCTGCCCAGTTTGTTAACTTCTTTGAAATATAATATCTAGATTACTTTGAATACGGATTTAAGACAGTCCTGTGATTCCAATATTCTCTCTTGTCTGTTTTCCAGGTCTGTTGTTTTTCCTATAAATAATCTTATATATTTTTCTATTTTTTTCCAGGGTTGTGGCTTTGTTTCAATGTTTCTATCTCATGAAGTCATTAGCTTCTATTTGGTTCATTTTAATTTTCAGGGAGTTTGTTACTTGGATAAGACTTTGTACCACTTGAGCCAAGCTGTCAATTTCCTTTCCAATTCTTTCTTCCATATTTTTCGTTTCATTTTCATTTCCTCCTTTAGCACAGTAATTTTCTTTATTAAAAAAATTTACTTAAAAAAACTCTCATTTCCTCCATTCTAGAAATTCTTGTTAAACTTATTTCCAAGTTGTATTTTTCTTTGAGGGTTTGCTTGTAGAAGTTTTATTAGAGTAATTCTTTTCTTCTAATATTTGTGTCATAAGCATCCTTGTTACCATAATAGTTTTGTATGGTAGGATTCTTTTTTTGTTTGTTCTCTCTTCCAGTTTTATTTTCTAACTTTGGTCTTGATGTTAGGACCAACCTCTATGAATTTCTGGAGAAAATGTTTGGACTAATCTTGTGTTCTATGTATTCTTGCTGCTGCTTCTGTGGTGTATCAAGGGTTGTGCTATTCTAGCATTTCTGAGACTGCCTAGGCTGGGGACCTATAAGTTTTCAGGGCTTCCAAAATTGTCCAATCAGGGTTAAATCTTAAAGCTGATAGCTGTTTCTGGTCTGAGTCTTGCAAGTTCCTGACTTGTGTTTGGGGTTTGAGCAATACAGATATGGGATTATTATTATGGGCTTATTATGGGCTCTTATTACAACTCCAGTAGACTGCTGCTGGATTCAACCATCATTAACAAGTTAGAAGGCTCTACTGATTCAGAATGAAAGAACTGCAGGCTCTCCTTTGTCTGGGAATCCTACACTGGTTATTCCCCATCAGTCTTCAAAACAGGCTGGGAAATGGAACTGAACAGTGAGCAACAGAGCTACCAGCTGGCACTTATTTCTGCATCCAGACAGGTTTTGGTATGTCTATGCTTTATTTATGCTGTCTTCTTAACTTGGTACCTGGCTTCTCCCTGTACTGGAATATTCTATGTGGCTGTTACTGTAGACTATATACTTAATGTCTACAATCTTTTCTGGATCCCTCTTGCTGACATAGGCTGAAAAAATGGCACTGATTTTTTTTTTCCTGTAATTTCCCACCAGATATATGTAGAGTCTGTATCAGATTGCACACAATCTTGGGACGGGTGGAAGGGAGGGATGGTGAGAAAATTTGGAACTCAAAGTTTTATGGAGATGAATAGTGAAAACAAAAAATAAATTCAAAAATTTAAAGAGCAAAGAAAGAAATTTTCCACCAGGTGTCTGGTACATTTTCTAGATCTGCTTGGAGAGGCTGTAGCACAGAATTCAGGTATACTTCTTCCTGCTACTACACCACCTTTATTCCGTCCCTCTTTTAGTTCTTTTTAGCCCTGAAATGTCTATTTGATTATTATTCACAATAAAATGAATTTTTGAAAAGAATTATCACTGAATTAGAAGAAAGGATAAAGAGAAGAAGACTCAGAAGCTCATACCTAAACAACTTAAATATTGTAATGACCTGGAAAATGAAAAGATCACAGAAAGAACTAATATGGTATAGTGCATAGGTTCCCAAAGTGGGAGATGCCACTCCTGGGGGGGGGGGTGCTGGAATGATCTAGGTGACAATAGTGGCCTCAAACGCAACTAGGGGAGGAAGGAAGTGTGAATAAAAATAAGAGAGTGGTAGAAGCATAAGGAAAGAAGGAAATTTTGAAAAATCGTTTGTACATGTTTTATCTATTGTGTAATAGAGTTAAAATCATACGGATTACATTATTTTCCAAATAAATATGCAAAATGCAAGTTATAACCAATTAGTGGTCAAGTCCACTGACAGTTCTAAACAAGCAAGTGTTGGCAGGTGAGCATGTCACATACTGTTGGGAAGTTCAACATGCATTAGCAGGAATATAGGCATGTAATGACTTGTTTACAATATGATACTATACAGTTATATGACGCAAATATTGCATCATCAATATTTCAATGCAGAAAAAACACAAATTTGTAGTAAATTATTAAATTGAAGATGTCATTTTAAAAGTTATATATTCTTTGAAATGGCACAAATTTCAAAACAATTAAAAGGTTAAAGAAAGTAGATTTCCAGGGGTGCACCAAGTAATTATTTTTTTTAAGAGGGCAGTAGGCCAAATAAGTTCTGGAACTTCTAGCATAGTGTAAAAGAGTATACTGGACTTAATTATTTATTAAGATCTAAGCTTAAAAGCCCACTTCTGACACAACAGTTGTGTAGATATGGACAAACAGCCCCTAAAACTCATTGTTCTCAAATTTAACAAGAGGATATAAGAAAAACTGTAGTACTAGCCTTATGGTGGTATTTTGTGATTCAAATAAGATGTTTTAAAAGTATTTTGGAAACTTTAAAATAATCTATTTATCAGTAGTAATTCTTTATTATAAGTATTAAGCAAGGCAGGAAAAAAAAAGGAAATATGAAAACAAGGAGTCGTGCTCTTTACCAATGTTTGGGCAGATATCCCAAGAAAAAAGTCCAAATATAAAAGGGGTTCACTACATAAAAAATTTTCAAGATGTTTTTTGTTCATGGATTGCCACTGTGCTGATTGTATCAAGCCTTGTAACATCATGGGGCCCTCTAAATGAGATCTATGGCCATTCAAGAGACTGACTTACTAATACATACAAAAAAAAACCGTAGGGGGGGAAAGTATATTATTATAACTTGAAGTGGGATAACAGCCCACTGAGTTAGCCTATTGTATATTTATATGGGAATGGTTTTCTAGTGTTTGAATAAATGCTTTGCTTCTGTGTTCTATATGGAGAGTCTGTTATATTTTGCAATTCAGCACTATGCTGGCACCTTCATATTTGCTGTTGGTGCTGTGAATATGACCTTGGCAATATATTTGGTGTCATGAACAAAATGATAAGGTATCAGATCTCTTTTTGGAGGCTTTAGAAGAATAAGTTAATATCCCAGGATGGGAGGATTTACCTTATTCCTCAAGAAAATGAGCTAAAAGCACTGGACCCTGTGAAAACTGGGAATTGAGACTACAGAAGGGAGAACCTAGAGATTTAGAAAGATGTTTGCAAGGAATACCAATAAAACCTGGGAAAGACATGGCAGGAGTATGTAGAAGAGGCTAGGTTTTACTAACAGGTTACTGTATTATATGTAAAAGCAAAAACAAACTGCTGCAGAAAAAGCCTAGATGGAAAGGGAGTTAGCTGATTTGCATGAGAAACTTTCCATGTTAAAACTTGCAAGTTTTCCTTCAGAAGAGCAAGCTTAAAGGTCTCATGTGGTAGAAGAGAAAGCTGTTGTGAGTGGCTCAGAAAAAGAAGAAAAAAACTAACAACAGGAATACACACACAGCAGCCCTTGCACAGGCTAAGTCTAGTTGCCCTGAGGATTGCCAGGAGAATGTGTGGGAGAAGAATGAAACAAAGTTAGAAGGGGCTTTTTTGAGAGCAGACTTTCACCCCATACTGAGAAGAAAGCAAGAGAACCAGAGGGGAAACACAGTGCTCACAGAGATAATTAAGGATTTCACTCAGCATCCTGCTGGGGTCACTGATTATATTAAAGGCGATTCACCCAAAAGATGGGAGAAGCATTAGTGTCTTGGATGGTGAGAATCAGTGATGAAGAAGCTGGTAGATAGCGTTGACAAGTTGAAATGTATACTATATCTTTTGTACAGCAAGCTTTTAGGGATAATCATATGCTAGCAGGTAACAATATGACCAATCTGTTAGCTTTAGCTGCCAAGGGATGCAATGAAATGTATCCCACTGATTCTATGTGCCCTAGTAGAGACAGACCCTGGTACTCACTTAGAGACTGTATGAGAAATTTAAAGGAAGAGGTAATGAAAACAGCTATCATGGCTGGAGACACCGATGCTTATCATAGTATTCCCTTAGCCACAGTTTCTCATAGAAATATCATAGTGAAGATGGCTTCTCCTGCTTATGAGCACTTGATTCTGACTCTACTAATTGGGAAGATGGGGCACCTTCTGTCGGGGGTGGCAGATAAGATTTCATAGTTGGGCGACTTTGCAGAATGGGAAAAGGATAAATTTCCTCAAGAGAGAAGAGCAAATAGCCAGCAGATTCAAAGTGAGAATAGACTGACAAGAAAAGAACTGTTTACTGCTCTATTGAGAGCAGGGGTAGATTTTGGAAGGATAGATGGTATTCCAACTAATGAACTATGTAAACCATACTGAGAAAAGGGGCTTAATATTAGATAGATCCTCCTGAATATTTGTCTCCCAAGTTCATCACACCTTCAAGGAAAACAGGAAATTATTCGAGCCCTGGCTCAGATTAAAGAAATACACAGACAGGATTACATGAATTTGACCATATATTGGAAAAATGGATCAAATACTGTAACTAGGGCATTAACAGATACTGGGGAAGAGACCTCCCTCATATAAGGGAACCCAGATAAATTCAAACATGGATTTGAAACATTTCAAACACAAACTTCAAGTATTACCATCACATGACTGGGAGAGGCTAAAATATCAGCCAGACAAGTCAAACTAATGATGAAAATTGGACAATTACCTAAGAAAGAAGACACTGTGGTTATGATAACCCATTCCTGAATACCATTGTAGATAGATATATTGAGAGGTATGACTCTAAATTCACTCGAGGTGAGATACCAATTTGCAGTAAGGAAGATAGGAATTAATAGTTTTAGTGGGTAAAATAAAAATGAATCTAATCATTTTACCTGAACCTTCTGAAGTATTTACTTTAAAGCAAGATCATGTGCCATGCGGGCAAGATAAAATAACCAATAATATAAAGGAATATGTTGAGGCAGGAGTGTTAGTCTCCACAACCACTTGATGGAATAATTCTGTCTGGCCAGCACAAAAGTCATATGGGACATGGAGCAATGACAGTGGATAACAGACAATTGAATAAGGTAACCCCCCCCCCCACTTGCATGGTGCTGTTCCAGATACTATTACATTAATAGATAGGATCCAGATATATGATGGGTCTCAATACAGTTACTGTTTTAGCCAATGCTTTCTTTACTATCCCAATAGATTCTAAACAATGAGACCAGTTTGTTTTCACTTGGCAAGGCAGACAATATACTTTTACCTGCTTGCCACAAGGATATCTGTCTGCACAGCTCCACTATTTGTCATTTTGGCTGAACATTTAGATGAAACAGAAAAACCTGGTGTACAGCTTAGGGACTACACAGATGATATGATGATACAGTGGAAAAATGCAAAAGAAACAGAGAAAAGTTTGATGCTCTTAACTGAGTATATAAAAAGCAAAGGGTGGCAAATTAACCCTGCAAAGATTGAAGGTCCAGCTCAAACCATAAAATTTTGGGGTATACAATGGAAGGAGGAGCTGCAAGAGATTTTTCTGCATGTGCAACAAAAGATTCAGGATTTTCCTATCCCTACAAATATGAAAGAGGCCCAAAAGTTTATGGGATTATTTGGATATTAGCAACATCACATAGTGCATTTAGGGCAGATTTTGAAACCTTTATATAAAGTTACTAGATTTGACTAGGGACTTGAGAAGAGTAAAGCTTTTGATACAATTGGCCCTAGATTTATAGTATGTAAAGTGGCCTGGTAGAATTACAAATGACTGTAAAGGATGAATATGCAAACTGGAGTTTATGACAAAAACAACGAAGCTGAAATGTATCTTTAGGATTTTGGTCTAGGAAACTCCATTCATCTGGAGTTGAATACACCCCTTTCAAAAAGGAGTTGTTAGCTGCATATTGGGCTTTGGTAGAGACGGAACAACTGACTCTACACCTGGAATTCTGATTATGACCTGGGTAATGAGTACCCCAGTTTCTCAAAGAATTCGACATGCACAAGAGGCCAGCATAATTAAATGCAAATGGTATATTCAATATAGCTCTAAAACAGGCAAAAGTAGAGTTTCTACTTGACATGAATCTATAGCAAACATAGATACCGAGGGAAATAATACATCCTTTGAAACAAAGCAATAGCTGGTATAGTCCTTAGTAAAATGGAATGAGGGATATGATGGATTAGCTGAAGAACAAAAGAAACATGCATGGTTTACTGATGGGACAACAAAATATGTAGGCCATAAAAGACACTGGAAATTAGTAGTCTATAACCCATGTAACTAGGCAGACTTTGGAAAGTACCAGGACAGGTCAATATGCTGAACTTAATGGCAGTACATCAAGCCATTTAAATAGAACAAAGTCATACATTTGTTGATTTGTGGGTGATAGCTAACGGATTAGCTACAAGGATGCCCATGTGGAAAAATAAAAACTGAGAAATGCATGATAAACAAATCTGAGGCAAAGAATTATGAGAAGATATATGGAACATGTCTTTGGTTACTACTTTGTCAGTTTTTCATGTAGATTCTCACATGGACCCCACCATGCCAGAACATGAGTATAAGGCACATGATGATTGACTAGCAAAGATTAAGACTCAACATCTTCTCCCTACTCCAAAACCAACTGATGATCTGGTACTAGCAAAATGGGTTCGTCAAATGGTTGGCCATTTAGGGGTCCAAGCCTCACACTGGTGTATTGGTATCCCTTATCTATTGTTAAAACAAGTAGCAGAGGAATGTTATATATGACATCTGGAAAATGAACAAACTGTTCCTCGGGTAGTAACTGGAGAAATAGCAAAGGGAAAAGTTCTGGCCCAGATCTGGTAAAGACATTATATTGGATCCCTACTCCAAGATAAGGATGCAAATTCATATGTACTTGTGCCAACACCTATTCAGGTATACTAGTGGTTTGTTCCTATAAGAATGCAACCCAGAAAAACACCTGTAAAACTCTAGATATAGTAAGTCTATATTATGGAACCCCAATGCAGATTCAAAGTGACACTGGGTAACATTTCAAAAGTAATGAAATGAAGACAGATTATATTAAACAATATAGAATGGATATATCATATTCCATATTATCCACAAGCATCTGGGTTAATTGAAAGAATGGTTAAGTAAGTTAAGTTCTAATAATTTGTATCACTATTGAAAGGATAATTTATTCACTGCTTTATGTAATTTGAATAATAGACCACTGGAAGGTAGTACACTTTTAGCCAGACTGATGACCCTAAATCTGCAAATTAGAAAACAGCAAACACATAAGATCCCAAATACTGAGTACTGGACTATGAGGCAGGATGTCCCAGCACCTTATCCAGGGATGCCAGGATAGGCACAATATGATTTACATTGTTTAGAGGACTTCTGGTTAGGTAGAAAAGAAATAAGAAAATCTCCACTGGAATACGTATGAGAATCCATAAAAATAATTTTGGACAGATATTACCTAAATCAGGATTAGCAGCTTGAGGAATATATGTATTGGCTGGAGTAACAGATTCTAATTATCAAGGAGAAATTATTGTGACATTCCAAAATGTAAATAAAGAACCTATAATAGTTTTGTAAAAATGGTAGAATAGTTTAAGTGATTATTATTCCTTGTAAAACAATAGCCCTTGTGAAAACTGACCCTCCTTCTGAAATAACTATCAGGGGAACAGAAGGGTTTGGTTCTACTGAAAGAATAAAATTAGGAGCTAAAATATGATTAAAGCAGAAGTCAGATGATGTTCCAAAGGCTGTTGAAATTATAGCACACAGGAAAGATAATATTGGAGCTGTTATTCATTTAGGAGAAGATGATTACCAATTGTACCTTTAACTCATACATTCTACTGTGAATGAGGATATGATAGTGGGTTCATAGACTCAAGAAGCATGCCTGACCCTATATCTACCCTGCTTCTGGTTATTGCCTCTTTGTTCCTTTATATCTTTTTGTCTGTTAAACTTGTTTGCAAGATTTGTTTCCTGCAGGCTTAGTACCCTCTACCTACAGATGTCTGATGGCTTTAGCCAGATTTTATCCCTGTCCACAAATGTGATGTATCTTCCCTGGAAATGGCATCGACCAAGGTCCAGAGGCCAATTAAATAACTGACCCCTTGAATGGGACCTCTTGTGGCATGACAGCTCTACATCCAATTTCAGTAGGAAGTAGCAATAGAAAAAGAGACCTTTACCCCTTGCCCCAAGATTCTGGGTCCCATTCACTCAAGGGGGCAATGACAAAGCACTTGTGCTCAAGCTCCACCCTAAGATACTGTTTTATGCACTTATTTTCTGTTATCCCTGTTATACTGCTGTAAAGTTCTGTTGATACCAATTACCACTAAAGTCCCATTGACCTATATAAGGGACATGAAAGATCTTGGGGTCAAATGTAATGGTAATGGGAAATTGAAGATCTTCCCTGTTTCTTAATAGGCCTAAGAGAATTTGAAGATCTTCCCTAACCCTTAATAAGCCGAATATAATCACATGGAGCCTGTGGTAGGAGGAGTTTGTTGAACAGGGTAGAACAGGAAATGAATGGGAGCAAGTAGTGTGGAGGGAGAAAGAAAATGCAGTCAAGGAAACAGCTACAACTTGTGAGTGTTTGTGGGAAGGCCAGAGCAGGGAGAAGGCTTTGGGAAGGCAGTGGTATTGCATATAGACTTTTTTGTTGCTATGATGAATTCATTTTTCCGGTGTTAGGAGTTGGCTTTCTGGTGTATAAATAAATGTTTTGCTTTTGTTTTCTATATGGAGAGTCTGTTATATTTTATGATTCAGAACTATGCTGGTATATTCATAGCTGCCACTGGTGCTATGAATACTGCCTTGCAAAACAGGAAATCATCTAATTGACAGACACAGTAAAGAATTATATAAACTTAACATGTTATAGGTTGTTGATGAGGTTACTTATCCTTTGAAAGATAATTTTTAAAATTAATAAGTATTTACTATGTGCTAAGCACTATTCTACATGATGGAGACACAAATAGAAAAGGTTAGTCTGTCCTTGTTCTCAAGGAACTCAAATCAGGGAAGACAACACATAAGCTATAAGGCAGATGGAGAAGTCCAAAAGTCCTATCGGGCTGTAGTAGGAAGGGTACAGCAAAGCTTCAGGTGGCAAGACTTACAGGCCATCAGGTTATACCAATAGGTCAGATGACAGACAATGCTGTGAAATTAAAGGCAGTGCAGATGGTAAGGCCTAGAAGACTTTTGGAGGTTTAACAGTCACACTAAAAAAAGTACTTTCCTCACAACAATGCTGTGAGGTAGGTAAAGCAAGTAATCATTTACCAGATGAGAAAGCTGAGGCTCAGAATTTTAAAAACAGGGTCACAGTCACATAACTATTATCAAAGTAAAAATTTTAACCCAAGTTTATGACTTCAAGTTCAACATTCTGTTCTTCATATCACCTCATTTAACCACAGTAATCCAGAACTAAGAAGGCAAGAACCAAAGGATCAGCCCAGTGGAGAAATGCTGCATGTCCCAACTTTTCAATAAATCTTAGAAAAAAGTGTCATAGTTGCATAGTTTTTCATCTTTTATCATCACTTTAATTAACACTGAAGCATGACTGAAAAGTGACATTTGTCTTCACATAAAGGAATCATGGAATCTCAGAGAAAAGACAGTCAACCCCATCCCTAAGCAGTTTCCTTTTATAATATCTCTGCCTGTTCAGCAATCATCAAGTCTTTCCTTGAAGACATACAGTAAGAAAAGATAATCATAGTAAAACACATCTGGACCAGTGTGTTGGTTTGTAAGTAACTGTATTTTAGAAAAGATTTTGAATAGCTACTGAGTCCCCACAGGAGGACAAGCAGAAAAGGGCAGGGCTTTTGGATTAAGTTCATACCACATGAAGATCTTCTGAAGGAACTAAATATATTTTTATTTGTGAAGATATGATAGTACTCAAGTCGTGAAAACAAAAATCTAGGAGCATATTAGAAATATAAGGAGAAAAAAAAACCTTCCTTAAAATTACACTTATCCCAAAGTTGAATGGACTGCCTCAGGAAACACTGGGTTTCCTTCACTGAAGGTCTTCAAGTCAAAGCCAGATTATCACTGTTCAGATGTGTCATGACAAGGAATCTTTTCTGAGTATGATTTAGGCTCAATGACCACTAAGGCATCTTCTAACACTGAAATTCTATGAGAAGAAACCTACTCACTAACTCACGAAGCATCTCATTTAGCTTTGGGATAGCTCTGATTATTAACAAGCTGTTTTGGGGGGGCGGAGCCAAGATGGCAGCATAGAAGCAGCAAAGCACTACAGCTCCTACACAAACACGCTAAAAACTCATAAAATGGGACTCTAAAACAGATTTTCAAGCTCCAAAACTCTCCAAAAGACAGAAAACGCATCTGTTGCTACAGGCAGCTCAGCAGGTGGGGCTCTTCACAGTAGTCTGGGAGCCATGGCAGAAACCCCGGCCCAGACAGGCCCCAGGGCATCAGGCGGAGCCCAGGCTATAGGAGAGCAGATCGCCTGCACTGGAGGCAAAGTTACCACATTTATCAGGCCAGAATAGAAAAAAAAAAAGGCTAAGAGAAAGATCAGTGGATTTTGCTAAAATTGGGGAAGAACGGGTCCGGCCAAACTGCTCCCAGGGCAAGGAAGCAGCAGGAGGCAGCTGTAGCAGCAGGAACGACTGAGAGCAGCAGCACCCTCCACTGGGCTGCTTCAGAGCCCTCGCCCTGCAGATAGCAGGGGGGCTGAGGCGAATGATCAGGGCCAAGGGCGGCCTGGATCTGGATCGTGGTCTGGAGTGGTGGTCCTGGGGTGTGCTTTCAGTGAGCCAAAACTGGGGGGGGGGGCTGCAGCACCCCACTAATAGCTCCGGCAGCTGTGAACGCCCCAGTGATTTGGGACAGAGCTTTCCCCCTCCAGGAAGCAGAGTTCCACAGAGCTAAAAAACCAAGCAATTAATAGACTGGCCAACATGAGAAAAAGGAAGCAAGCTAGGAACAGCAGTAAAACTCTAGAATCCTTTTTTATGGACAAAAAAGATCAAAGCATGGAGCGGGAGGAAGACAACTCAGTCAG
>JAQQSW010010504.1:0-12978 GCA_028646575.1 Pseudocheirus occidentalis | reverse complement strand
CCTTGGCAGATGTGGAGGGGCTGGAGGCTGTAGAACCTTTACAGACTGGCTTCGGGGCTCCTGGCTCCTTCCCACTGCCCCAGGCCTAGTGTGGTCTTGGCTTCAGACTGTTCCAGCTTTCACTCCTGGCAGCTGCGATGAGCCCATGCTGCTGAACTGCCTTCAGCAAGAGATGTGTTCTCTGTATTTTTGTGAGTCTGAGAGTCCTAGACTTTCATAGACTTTGTCTGGGCTTGTATTTTATGGGTGTTTAGGGTGGTGGTGTGGGAGCTGTGGGAGTTGTGGGACCTTGCTGCTTCTACGCCACCATCTTGACTCTGTCCCCAGGAGACAATATTGCTTTATTCTTGATGTTTTGTCTTAAATTCAACATATAGGCATGGAAAATTTGCTCCTAATATGAATTGTGTCCTTAAACCACGGCAATAGGATGAACAAAGCTGAAATTTCTAGCTATATTTAGCAAGACGACTTTTTTTTTGAGGGGGGAAGTGGAAGATGATGTGGCAGGGAGACATGAGATTTAAGAAGATATATTATAGGAAAAACCAACACTGTCCAAATTTTACTCAGTTGTTTTTTTTTCAGACATTTCTGATGTTCTCCCTTAAATGTCACAGTGGGAGTTTTAAAATGGAATATTTTCTTTGAGTGGTGAATTTCTTCTAAAAAAAACCTCACTAGGATCTGTTTTGCCTTCTGTATGAACATTCCTTTAAACAAAACCACCTCTCAGTTTCCACTTTGAAAATTTTTGATTCTGTTCTATATTACTTCTTAGCCTCTATCTAGAGTAAGAGATGGTGTTATCAAGAATATTTTTGATGAATAATTATTATGGGGTTATTGGCAATGGGGAATCAGAGAAAGAATCACTTCTTTTGTTCCTGGCTTAATTCAAAGTTTCTTGAACATGTGAATCATAGTTTCATATCACCTGAAGAATATAATATTTCAACATGTAGAAATGTTTAGTTATGATAACTATAGTTACTCATGATAACTAATAGATATAAGGAGGGAATAAATAAAAAGAAGAGGAATAGAATAGAGGAAAAGTAATTTAAAACTTATTAAAACCTTATCAATTCCTTGAATCCATGTACCCAACAAACAGACCACTGTTTCATCTGCTGGGGTATAATTTGAAGTATAAGGAAGGGAAACAGATGGTTAAAGAGGCCATGGTTTCTACTATCTGTATGGAAGGACCGCTGAGAGGAAAAAAAATGGATCCCATTCTATTGGTATGTCTTTAATTTTGGGCATTGAGAATAAATAGATGAAAAAGTCTTCCTTCACACACTCGCACTTGTGATAACCAAGGGAGACTATAATCAATTCACTGGTTCTCTGTCTCTGTCTCTCTTAGTCTCTCAGTCTCTCTGTCCCTCTCTCTGTCTCTCTCTGCCTCTCTCTGTCTCTGTCTCTCTGTCTCTCTGTTGCTCTGTCTCTCTCTATCTCTCTCTGTCTCTGTCTGTCTCTGTCTCTCTCTCCCCCTCTCCTTCTCTCTCTTTCCTACTTGTGATAAATAGCACCTAAATCATGTGGTGCTCTATGATATTTCCAATAGTACCTAGAGCCCCTTACAAGCTATATGGTAACAATTGTGATTCACCTATTCCCTTTGAATTTTGTGGGTGATGACCAAGGTTTTTCCTCATCCTTTTATATATGCAACTAGGCCCAATACGTTTTTTCCTCTATATAATAGAGCAAAGGTCTTCATGTGTATCATCATATTGGTATTCTGTTAACAAAACTAGAGAATCAAACACAAATATATTAAAAATTATATCTTTCTCAGCTCACATTCTTCACCTCTCTCATGTTGGCAGGGAGCCGTATCCTGTCCCTTTCCTATAATGTTTCCCTATTCTGGTTTGCTCATAAACTGCATTAGACCAAGTCATTCTTGCCATCTAATTTCTCTGCTAGTGGAACCAGAGGTTACTCTGCCAAATGTAGCCATAATAATGCCATTGGTGTGGGGAGAAACTCTCTGTGTACTTGAAATTCCTATTTCTCTGCTTCTGTTCCTAAATTTTTATGGTCCTTGTTCTCCACATCATCAGAGCAAGTTACTCCTGGAAGAAAATTCCAGGAAACTCAGTTTTCCAAGTTTCATGGGAAATAGAGTTCAAGAGAATGGAGGATGAGAAAATTATAGGTCATAGGCAGTTTGCCCACAAATTTATGAACTAGTTTTTTTGCCTGGATTTTGTTGTGTTGGACACTTTGTATTCATTGTCTTTTCCCTTTATAATATTAGAAATAGATACATAGCAATTCACATTTCCTTCATTTTTCAGGCATATTCATTGCTGGCAGAGCAGCAAAAGTAATTTTAAGAGAGATTTTAAAGCTTTAAAATTTAATTTGTAAATATAGAATATATTCTTTTTCATTGTCTACTATATGCATAGATATCCTGTAGAACATGATTGCAATACATATGGAGATTAAGGTTCTTTTCTAAGCAAAGAGGAGAGGGGGGAAAAGAACTCAACACTTACCCATTTGATTTCCAATACTTATTTCCTGTTCTGGGTCAGGATTACAACTCTAGCAGAGGCAGAGAGTGTAAGTATGTGACTGGGAGGAATTCTATGGAAAAGGGGAATTACTCTAAACCTGTGTCATCATAACCTTTCTGGCATCAGACAAATAGGGGAAGAATCAGAAACAATTCCAATTTCAGCTTGTCTGTTCTAAAGTTGTACTGAACAAGGCATCTAAAGAATTTATTGATTATTTTTGATTCAGGAGAATAAGGAAAGAGGAGGACAATTGTGTAACGTCTTGACAAACTATGATGTATTAAGGTAATGGTATATTACTATAGCATAAAAGTGGTCAATGTGAAAAATTCATGGAAATGAGAGAAATCTTGCATGAATTGATGCAAAGCAAAAGAAGCAGAACCAGGAGTAAATATAATATATAAAATACCTAAATATAAATGAAAATTGACCAAACAGATGAATTGCAATTACTAACGTTGATCCTTGAGCAAAGTAGACGAAATACATGACCCTACTCTCAGTAGAAAGGTGGGATATCAAGGAAATAGAATGATGTTATACTGTTAGACAGGGATATTGTTTGTCAATTTGCCTGTTTTCTTTGTTGTATGATTGGTTTGGTAGACTGTGAGGTTCTTGAGGTTGACAATGAGGTTTCCTATTCATTGGAAATCCCAATCAACATCTAATAAATTTGAATGTAATCACTCAATTAGAATTTAGTCATTAATAATTCACCAATACCTTTGGACTGAAAGATTCAGTTCCTAGACAGTATGCCATGGAGGTAAATGACTTATCCCTCATACCCCCCAAAACCTTCATATATATATGAAGTATTTTGTAACAACACTTTTTCTGTAATAATAATGAACTTCTAATGAAGTACTCATTGGGTAAAGAAGGGTTGAACAAATGTTGGGACATAGATGTAAAAAAATGTTACTCTGTTGTGAAAATAATGAAAAAAATGAATTTGGAGAAGCATGGAAAGACATATGAAAAGATACAACATGAAATAAACAGAACTTTGAAAATAATATAAACAATTACCTCAAAAATTAATTGGAAAGTACAAAGATGATAAAACAATTGAAAATAAATATTTCAAAACTATTAACCTGATCTCAAACGATAGACAGAACAATCCTCCTTTCACTCCTTTGCAGTAACATTTTCCATGAATTTATTTTAGATAGATTGATAATATAGATAGATAGATGCAGATAAAGATAGATATAGATATATAGAAATTGATATGTATACACACATATATAGATATATGAATATACATACACATTTTGTATATGTGTTTATATCTGTCTCTGTATCTATCTATATCTATATGAAAAGAGGGAGTGACAGGAGAGAGGCTCTACTCTCAAAGACACATACATTAATACACACATAAGACTTGTTAACTCATGTCTATATGCCTAGAATATATGGGAAAAGATAGTCCAAAAATGTTTTGATCATATTCTCTAGATCAGCCATACTCAGTCATTGTGTAATACAGGGGCTCTTCTCTCAAAGACACATACATAAACATACATATAAGACTTGTGTTTAGGGTCTTTGTAATGGTAATCAGTTTATTGGATACTTAGGGCTAAGTAGATCAGATACTTAGGACTAAGTAGATCAGATACTTAGGGCTAAGCAGCACCTAGTAACTTAGGGCTAAGTATAGAGCTCTTCCATTGGTGAAAAGGTGAGAATTCCTCTGTTGACTTGGTAGAAGGCTATTGGTTGAGACACTTCCCTGTTGAAATCCATTGGGGTTTCCCTGTGCAGGTTCGAATCCTGCTGACTACGCCATAATGTAAAGCCAATCAACAGTAGATTCCTAAAAGAATGCTACTGTGAACAGCTTTTAAGATTTGGATTACAGAGTATTAGTGAACACTCTGTTTATTCCATTACAAATCAAGATTTAGTACAATATTCACAGTATCAACAATTCACAATATTTGGCACAGTATTTACAGAGTCACAATATTTAGAAGGAGGAACAAAAGAAGAACACTTAAAGATTCAATCAATCAAGTTAAAGATTCAATCAATAAATTCACCTGGTTTCCCTAATAGGGGAATCAGCTTAACTTCACATTTAAAGTTTCAATCAATCAAGTTAAAGATTCAATCAATCAATTAACAAAAGGAATCACCTAGTTTCCCTAAGAGGGAGTTGATTCAATAACCAATTCACAATATACTGATCTTCCACTCATGGGGCAACCATTAACTTTAGTTTCCAAATAAACTTCTTAGAAAACCACACAAATTTTCTACCCTTTGATTTCCAACAAGCCTCGGTTTACTCCAAGGGGAGGCCTTTTCTTCATTTTGACTCTGGATAGTCTCTTTGATTCCCTCGATCCACTTCCCTGGTCCCAGATCCGTCCTGAGTCTGCCAAACAATCACCTAGATTCAGGAGCAGAAAGCTGCCAGGCTCTCATCCAGTCCTCAGAGATGAACAGCTCCCAGGTCCTTGTCCAGTACTCAGGGCAATCCCCAGCACACACTGAAGTTCACAGGGTTCAGCACACCTCAAACAACCCTTCAGGACTTCTCTTGCCTGAAATTCAAGGATCAGCCAGGCCACGAACAAACAAAATCCCATCCTGTTCATGTCTTTAGTCAACTTCACTGAAAAAACAAATCCAAAATCTCCCTTGTCTAGCTAAAATTCTGTCTTATATACAGCACTAGCCTTCTCCCAAGTCAACAGGGGAGTTTCTCAACCAATAGCCTTCTTCCAAGACAACAGGGGAATTCCCACCGTTTCACCAATGGAGGAGTTCTATACTTAGCCCTAAGTTACTAGGTGCTACTTAGCCCTAAGTATCTGATCTACTTAGCCCTAAGTATCCAATAAACTGATTACCACTACATTCTTGGATCACTTGAAGAGTCCATAAGACCTATCTTTTCTCCTGTGGACACTACTGGGGTCGAAGAATGGTCCTCATGAAATGTCTATCACTATAGTTCCCCAAATTCTATATACAGTTCTATGAATATTGATATTAAAACCTGATAACACCTTCAGTCTTCTTGACCAGATGAAAATGTAAAGTTCCTGTCTCCATTCACTTGCCTTACTTCTCAATTGTTTCCATACTTCTTAGAGAAAATTTACTGAAGCTTAAATTAAATTCTCCAGGAATCTAGACCCAAATACTCAAAAAATGCCTTCATATTAGGATCCATTAGGATCCATTCCTAAGCAGCCCCCTGCCCCCAATTCTCTCTCTCTCTCTCTCTCTCTCTCTCTCTCTCTCTCTCTCTGTCTCTCTCTCTCTCTCTCTCTGTCTGTCTCTCTTTCATACACACACACATACACTTATACACACACATTCAGATACTGTGATTTACACCTAACAAGGCACTGACTCAATGTAATGTTATTTTTACACACTCAACTTGACTAATTACTTTTTCTTTGCCTACACATTCCATCCTCCACACACTTTTCTCTTCTCACAATACATTGAGGCAGAAACTACCAGCAGCCTATGTGAAATCATGCCTGCTCCATTGGTTACAAGCATCAGGAGTATTACCTTAATATGAGGAGTATTCTTTTCCCTCTCACTTAAGGGAATGAACATTTATTTGGAGTTCACTATGTGCCAGACACTCAGGCAAATTCTTTGCAAATATTACTTTATTTAATCCCTATAACAACCTATGAGGTAGGTGTTATTATTATGGTCTTTATACAGTTGAGGAAACTGAGGAAAACAGAGACTTGCCCAGGTCATACAGGTAGTAAATTTCTGAGGCCACATTTGTTCTAAGGTTATCTTGACTCCAGATCCACTTCTCTATCTGCTTGATTTCATTGGTATTTCCCTTCATTTCACCACTCTCCAAAGAGAGAGCAATAATATATTACAATGAATTAGAACTAATAATCATGAGTCAACAGCCTAAGATGGAACCACCAACACCACCGCCACTGCCACCACTGCCACCACCAGCTACACCACCACCACCACCACAAACAGCAATAAATCAAGTAAACCTATCTTGTGTTGTATTGAGAAAGGTATAACCTGAAGAAATAATTAGAAAATAGTTCTGTTTTATTCTGCCGTAGTCCTTCAGTCAAAAGTCTATACAGTCAAAGTTATGTTTTTTCTAGTAGTAATGATAGCTATGAATTGGACTATAAAAAAGATGAGCACCACCGAATTTACACTTTCGAGTTGTGGTGCTGAAGGACACTGTTGAGAATTCTTTGGACAGCAAGGAGATCAGATCAGTCAAATATTGAAGTTAAAGTTTTAATACTGTGGTTATATAATGAGAAGACAAGACTCAATTGGAAAAAGCCTTGATGTTAGGAAAGATTGAAGGTAGAGGGAAAGAGGGATGATAGAGGATGAGAAAGAGACATAATGTCTTGGAAACAATGAACATGAACAGCAACAATGTCTGGTAGTACCAGATCACCAAATGTGTGGGGAAGAGCAAAGTATAAGAAGACTGAAAAGGTAGAAAGAATCCAGGATGTGAAGGGCTTTAAGAGACAGAGTATTTTTATTTGATCCTGGAGATAACAAGGAGTCATTTGAGTTGATTGAATGAGGGGAGAAGGGAGTTATATGGTCAGACCTACGTTTCTGGGAAATCACATTGACAATTGAATGAAAAATGTTTTGGAGCGAGGAGAGACTTATGGTAAAGAAGCCAATCAACAAGTCAATTCAATATCCCAGATATAAAGTAATGAGGACCTGCACATAGGAGGTTGTTTCGTCCTGGGAGAGAGAAGGGGGTGTATACCAGAGCTGTTAGGAAAATAGACATGAACTTGACACCTTGTAAAAGTGAATTGAGGATATGATCTTGGGTAACTTGAAAGATATTGGTGCCCTCAATAGTAATAGGTAAGTTTGGAGTAGAGGGAAGAAAGATAAATAATGAGTTAATTTTGGTATGTTGAGGTGAAATACCTGTGGAATGTCCACTTTGAGATATCTAATAGGTCAAAATTTGAGACTGGAGGTCAGGAGAGAAGCTTGGGTTAGACAAGTAGAGAGGTTAATTGAAACTTTCAAAGCTAATGAAATTACCACTTGAAGAGAAGGTGGAGAAAAGAGGTTTGCATGACCGCACAGTTAGATGAAAATCAAGAAAATAAGACAGCAGACTGGCAAAAGGATAACCAGGAACTTTTCATGTCATAAATACTAGAGAGAATAAATTATCAAGGAGAGTAGTATGAAAATTTTTATCAAAGACTGCAAAGCTAAGAAAAAGGAAGACTGTAAAAGGGCCAATAGATTTAGCAATTAGAAAGTCATTATATCCCTGGTTAACTTATATCTGGAATTTTCATAGTCCCTTCTGGGTATTACATTTTTAAAAGGACATTGATAAATATAACAACAACCAGAGGAGGGACATTGGGATGGAAAAGGGCCTTAAGTATATGCTATGTGAGTATCAGTTCAAGGGGAAAAGGATGTTTAGCTTATAGAAGATAAGAGAGATACCATGATGGTTGTCCTTAACTATTTCAAAGATTCTCAAATTGGAGAGTGAATATATTTGTTCTCATTGACTGTAGGCTTAAGCAGCAGTGGAGAGAATATATAAAGAACCACAGTTTGGCTTTTTTGAGGCAGGGGAGGCGGGGGGGGGGAAGAGAGGACTCCCTAATAACTAGAGTTGTGCAAAAGAGAAATAGATAGTCTCAGAAGATAGAATCATGCCTTCTGTGGTCTTCAAGCAAAGACTGGATAATCACTTGTCAGATATACTATAAAGATAATCATTTATCAAACAAAGGTTAGATTAAATGGCTTCTAGGATCCATCACCAATACAAAATTTGGTAATTTTATGTTTAATTAAAATATCTCGTCCATATCAACATTCACAAATTTAGTGTATTTATAATTCCATTGTTCACAGTCTACCTTTTTAACTTTATAGGATTAGTATGTTCATTCATGTGGAAAGACTCTCTACCAGTGAAAAATGAAACTTTCAAGAATTACATCCAAAATGCCTTATTTAGTTGGGATATCATGGAGAATAAGTGTCTTTTAACTTAGTGACATTAGTCCTTTCAATAACAAAATGTTTCAAACTCATTAGGACCTGAGAAGGTAATACTCACTCACTCTAGATTTAATGAAGCTAGTGTCACCTCCATTCAATGATAAGATGTCAGAAAGAAGCATTAGAGGAATTTCTTTTAATGACTAAAATTTGGTGTCAACAAAAAGGAAGGAGCAAAAGCCTTTATATATGCTCTATTTTGTTATTTTGTTTGTTTTAAAAGTACTTTCCTAGGATAAGATGTTTTTCAACACAGAACTCTTAGACATTTATGTATGTATGTGTGTATATATATATGTATGCATATGTGTGTACATAAACATATGCATACACACATATATACATATACATGTATACGGAGAGAGAGACACAGAGAGAGAGACAGAGACAGAGAGAGGGAGAGAGGGAGGAGGGGAGAGGAAGGGAGAGGAGGGGAGGGAAGGGGAGGAGAGGAGAGGAGGGGAGGGCAGGGGAGGGGAGGGGAGGAGGGGAGGGCAGGGGAGGGGAGGGGAGGGGAGGAGAGGAGAGATGTTTCAGAAAAAACAAAATTGGATTAAAATTTTATAAAAGCTTAATACCAGATACTTCTTTTTTTCTTATTCTGCATGCTAAAGAAACTCAGACTCATGTGAAGCTAAAGTTAAGTCTCATTTCTCTGAAAGATCTGGCTAGCAGTAGAGGAGATTTACAAAGCCAAAGCTTAATGATCTCACGTAGCTGCTTGATTAACTTTCACCACACAGGTGAAAAAAGAAAAAGAGAGAAAGAAAACCAAATTCAAATCTTCTTAGAGTAAACCAGCGTCATCCATTAGGCATGTACCACATAAAATATTCATGAATACCAGTTCTGTTTGTGGATCTTGCTTCCTGCCCTCTCCTACTGATGTTCCATGCAATGTACATCTTAGTTTATTGTTATATTGGAGGATTTGAAAATGATAATGTCATTTACACAGATATAATTTAAACAGTCACATCATTTTATGGGCAGAAGTTCTCTCAGAAGAGATGGAAGACCAAGGAAGAGCCTATATTCCTTCAATAAGGCTGGATGAATGGTCAAAAATCAAACCTAAAAGGAGCTATAGCATAGCTATTCCTAAAAAGTTAGTTCAGAAGTTGGAAAATATTAACAATGAATAAGCTATTTCACACCCTCAGACAGTTTTTATATACTATGGCAATTAATGTTAGAGGGAAAAAATGACTGTCCTAATGATTTTGCTTTGTTTTTATGTATTGAGTAAAAGTACTATTTGCAGTTCAGAAATAATAATACCAAGTTTACAAGTAATATCTAAATAATGCAACCCAACTGCTTGCATAATTCACATGGTCCAGTCAAAATTCAACCAATATTTCTGGTGATTCTCATCAAATAATTGCATTTCAAACATCCTAGCTAGCATCAACACTCCAAAGAAAACAGTTTTTATTACTCTAAAGAAAAGAGAGGGAAAGAGAGAGAGAGAGAGAGAGAGAGAGAGAGAGAGAGAGAGAGAGAGAGAGAGAGAGAGAGAGAGAGATGTTTGTGTAAGTAAATATAGGAAATAGAATGGATTTTAGGAATACATAGGAAGTAGATTACATCTACTGTTGGTACCATCTTGAATCCTTTTATAGTACATATTCTGCTGAGGGTGCCCATTCCTTTCATGCTTCCATCTGAATGACAGCATATTATAGTAGAAAATGAATTTGCTATGGAATCACAAGGGATGAGTTCATATCAAGTGTACATGATGACCTAAAAGGTTCCAGCTCCAGATCTGTGATTTATCCAATGCAGTACCTTGCTGTAATCTCTTCTTTACCATCTTGCAAGTCCCATTCTTTGATCCTCTCCCTTACTGAAACATATATTCCTCTAAGTCTCATTCTCTTTCATCTAGTTATCGTGATGGATGGAAACAAAACAATAAATTAATTACACCATAAAATTAGAATCTATAAACGATCTTAGAAACAATGTTTTGAAAAAAATTCTGGATGAAGAAATTGAAGCTCATACCTATCAAGGTCCTTGGCCAAGGTCATAGCATTGATTAGTGGCCAAATTGGAAATCAAAACAAGTTATTTTAACTCCTAAGTCAGTGTTCTTTCCACTGCATTATACTTATCTCTACTAAAATGTAATTAATGATAAAACATTATGCTATACTCCTTTATCACTTATATTTTAACCAAAGAGAGTTGGAGATAATGTCCAAAAAGGTATGACTCTATTGGCGAAGGGAGTTAGATATTTGTTCTAAAGATTATTGGAGTCATAAACCTATTCATTAGTTATGTGGCTGTAGCCAAGTAACAACATTTCTATGCCTTAATTTATTTCTTTATGAAGTCAGGAGAGAATGATTTTATGAATTTCTGGTAGCAGGAAATATTTTGAGTCAATGGGTATTTTGCAAAATCACTCAAATCCATTATAGCTGCAATGTATAATTCTATTTATTTATTTAAAACAGTGTGTAAAGAATTACTCTGCCTCCTTCTAGTTGGTTTTATGTGTTAGTTCAATGGTTGGGGCCTATGATGATGACCCCTTTGGCTACTTTGGGTCAACCACATATGACTCAGTGAAAGATTAGGGAGATTAAGTCATGACAAAGCTCTCTTATCGGTCACTGATCAAGAAGAGCTGATGATTTAATGTACTTTTTAAAGTCACTATTAATATTGCACTTCTAAATTTTCCTCTCTGTCTGACAAGTGGAACATCCATGAAGGCTCAGAAGAGATTCAACACATCATCCTAACTAAGGAGAAATATTGAAATATGAACCTGTGGTTCCTAAAGCACATGTTCTACCTACTCAGGCCTTAGCCTTGGCTTTGAAATACCTTTTGGTGTTTATTCATTCTCTTCATTATATGCAACCATATAATTCGGATATGGACATGACCAGTCTTGGGGAAAGTCTTGTGAGTGCAAGGAGTTTAGAAATGTTCATATATACTCCCTCTTAAGACCTAAATCACCCCTATTTCCTTATTTATCACTTACATGGTCCAGCACCTGTGACATGTTTGCTCAGGGCTAAAAGGCAAATTCCAATGGAGATAAAGTGAGAAGTGGATAGAATTGTCAACAGTCAATGAACCAAACAAACATTAGAGATTGAAATGAGTAAGTGGAAGAGGATGGCATAGGTAGTGGGCAAATAATATTTTCCTTTTAACTGGTCAACTCATTAACATTTTAGTGGGTAACGTGTTGGTAATGACAACCAAGTTAAACAAGCTTTGAGTTTATGCTCAGTGGAAGACTATGTCTGTTGTCTAAGGACCAAAGTTCTTAAGTATAGACATATTCACCACAAGAAGAATAATTGCCTTATTATAATGAATCATTTTAATCTCTTTGACTCTGAAATGGTAATTATTTTTAATTTGAAGACCTCTTTTTGTTTTGGCAAGTAAGCAGGTACTTAGTACTTAGTAACTAATCAAAACTCTGTGAAAGAGACAGAAAGAATGAATCCCTGTCCCTGATGTAGCAGGAAGGGGTTCACTCAAAAAGAAAGTAGCTAATGCTATGTGTAAGGAAAAGCCCCAGAGAGGAAGGGTCAGAATTTCTTGGGACCAGCATCTGGAGGCATAGCAGCTACAGAAGAGAATTGAGAGTTGAGAGCTGAGTCAGAACAAGTCCTGTGGAGGCTGAGGAGGAGCCAAAGATGCTGAAGAGGAGCTGAAGAGGCTGGAGAGACAAGCTTTCCCTAACCCCCCCCCCCACCCCAGGCTGGATAAGGTGATTCTGATTTTTTAATGCACTGCAGAAGACTGAGAACTCATGGCCAGGATGCTAAGACTTTGTCAGTTTGTGGCTTGGTTGAGCCTTGAATTCCCAAGAACAGAAATTATGAAGGATTTGAGATGGACTGGACACTGTGAGCTCCAATACAGAGCAGGAACTGCCTGAAGAACTGGACAAGGACCTGGGAGTTGTCTGCCTCTGAATCCAGGTGACTGGTGGATTCAGGTAGAAGCTGAGACCATGGAAGGGGCTCCAGGGAATCTGAGAGACCATCCCGAGTCAAGCTGAAAGATGACTTTACTTGGATGCTGTATACTGACTGAGGAATTGTAAATTTACTAGTGACCTAGGAGTGGAGGGTGTGTGCATTTTCTGATAATTGAAAAGTGAATAATGAAGGATGAATGATCAAGTGACTATACTTACTAAATGATTACTAAATAGGTGACTGATTAAGATAACTTAGTGTGCCCCATCAGTGGAAGACATAGACTATTTTACTCTGAGATGACTGTATCAGCAATTACCCTAGCATACCAAGGGCAGCTAATAGCACAGTTTCTTAGATCTGCTTTTCTTTCTTTCTTTTTTTTAAATTTAGTTTTTTATTTG
>JAQQSW010010503.1:0-12978 GCA_028646575.1 Pseudocheirus occidentalis | reverse complement strand
ACTGACTCTCAGATGGACGACCACCTTCCAAATGAAGGATCAGTCTATTAAGGAGGACTCTGGCAAGAATCTTGTCAGCAATGACTAAGAGAGAGAACCCCATCCCCATGATTGTCATGGGACAATCTATTTCTTTTTTCTTAATAGAGATGGACAGTGAAGGGTATTCTTGAACTCCTGGGGGATAAACTCCTTTTGCCATATAATCTGGAAGATTTCAGTGAGCTTTTGTAGGAGCGATGGAACCCCTGCCTTGCCAATCTCAGTCGGAATAGAATCAGCACCAGCCACTTTGCAACATGAGAGGCACCTAATGGTATTCAAAATTTCTTCTTTAGAGGGATTCTAGAGAGGTATTGACTTCAACCTGAGGTTAATGGCTTCAACATCGGCTGGTGAAAATCTGTTGAGAACATTATGGAACTCTTCAGCCCAGAATCATGTCCTTATCATTAATCAATGTGACTGTATCAGTGCTGAGTAGTTAGATGCACCATAGGTCTTTGGCCCATAAATAGCCTTCAGGGTATCATAAAAATTCTTTAGATTGTTACTATCAACATAAAACTTAATTTTGTCTGCTTTCTTACTGAGTCAAGCATTGTGCATCTCCCCAAGCTGTGCTTACACTTTAATTTTGATGGAGTTAAATTGTGCCTTCTTAGAGATGGACAAACTATCCTGTCGGTAAACCCTGTGGAGTTCTTGCTTTTTGATTTAGTAAATTTCCCCACCATTTCATCAAATCAGTCCTGATGTTTGCAGTGTTCTGGCCCAGATGAGTTATTGCGGTATTATACACCAAATCTCTTAAAAGCTGCCCACTCCTTTTCTGCTCCACTGTTGCCAACCATGTGTTCATTCAATTTTCCCTCCAAGTTAGCAACAAACTGTTCATGCTGGGAAAAGTGTTCACATTAAATCTTCTCTTGGAGCCACCCCTTTTATTGAAGAGAATGTTTAACTTAGAGAGGATTAAGTCTATGATTCGTCCAGCACTCTGAGTCACACAGCACCTTCATCGCCTTCATATCTGTCTGACACTTTGTGACCCTTCTGGAGGTTTTCTCTGCAAAGATATGGAACGGTTTGCCATTTCATTCTCTGGCTCATTTCACAGGTGAAGAAATTGAGCCAAACAGGGTTAAGTGACTTGCCCAGGGTCACACTGCTACAGGTGTCTGAGGTCAGATACTAAATCAGGAAGATGAGTCTTCCAGACTCCAAGCCTGGCACTCTATTCACTCTACCACCTTAATTCTAATGCCTTCTCTTTTTAAATTATTTCCAATTTATCTTGTAATACAGCTTGTTTGTACATATTTGTTTGCTTGTTTTCTCCCCCATTAGATTGTGAGCTCCTTGATGGCATGAACTGTCTTTTGCCTTCCTTTGTATCACCATCACTTAGCACAGTGCCTGGAACACAGTAGATACTCAATAAATGTTTATTGACTAAATACCATAAATGGAAATCTCTATTTGTTGCTAAACAAAGCAATTTAAATCTTGCTAAAATTTGAAACATTTTTTTGTGTGAGTTCAGGTTTTTTTACTGTGATAGTTATAGGGACAAAATATCAATCTTCATGGTTGAAAAAGAATTAAATAGCAGCATCATCACTCACACAATATTGTCTCAAAATCTATGTAAACTCAGGTATACCTATCACATTAATAATGTCATTATGATTATATATTTCATAAGTTACAGGTGTGAAGATTGTCAAGGATTTTGCCAATACTTAAATATGTTTATTGTGTTTAAATAGTTTCTGTTAAAAGTTATAACAAATTATTTTATTTTATGTTAATAAAACACAAATTAAAAATTTGTTTGTGTAGGTGGCCTTAAATTGTAAAAGAGCTCAATAAATTTTTGTCGAAAAAGTAAGGGTAAAGTGTCACTACGTCACATTTGATATACTGAATTAGAGAGAGAGATCAGTCCTTCTGGGCAGCCAGAGAGGCTAAGGGCAGAGCTATTCTTTGATGGCTCTTCTTAGCTTAGTAGGTAACAATGAAGATAGATCGTAGTGAGGCTTGTTCAGTCTGGCACTAAATAGAACTTGCTGAATCTGTGAGAAGTTGAGTTCCTGGGTTTCCTTCTTCTTCAGTGTCTGGAGTCTGGTGAATATGTCCTCCACTATAGGCATCATTTTTCAGCATAGTATGCCTTATGATATCAGATGGCTCTTGTCAGGCTCTCCACCCACAGGAACTAAGAATACCTTTCCTTGTGTAGTCTCAGGAATATGTGAAGTCTGCATATTCCTGGATGGTAACACTTCAAGTATCTGACCTTTCTTCTCTTTCTCCTAATGGTAAAGTCCTTTGTGCCCAGGCAAATGTTTCAGTCATGGTATTCAGTCCTAGAAATTCTTTTATTTAATTAAATTTATTTATTTACTTTTAGTTCACAACATTCAGTTCCACAATCCCTTGAGTTCCAAATTTTCTCCCCTTCCCTCTCCTCCCCACTCCTCCCCCATGGCAGCATGCAATCTGATACAGGTTTTACAAATACCTTCATGTTAAACGTTAGTTAAGTAGTAAAGAAGAATTATATCCAATGGAATGAACAACGAAAAAGGAGGAAAAACAAAACAAATGAGAGAGAGAGAGAGAGAGAGAGAGAGAGAGCAGATAGTTTGCTCCAATCTACATCCAAACTCCATAGTTCTTTCTCTGGATGTGCAGTCCTAGAAATTCTAATTAGGCATCATGGAAAATAGTGGAAAATACATTCTTATGGATCCCAATTACATAAAGAAAGTAATGAATTGAAAATAAATCGGGGTGGCTTGGTGGTGCAGTGAATAGAGCACTGGTCCTGGAGTCAGGAGGACCTGAGTTCAAATCTGACCTCAGACACTTGACATACTTACTAGCTGTGTGACTTTGGGCAAGTCACTTAACCCCAATTGCCCTCCCAAAAAAAAAATCAAACTAGATTCTAGGCTTCACTCATTTACGACTTAGTTCCGTGACCTTAGACAAATCTTTAGGTCCCAGTTTCTCATCTGTAAAATACAGGTAACACCTCTTAAGGTCCTTTACTGCTATTGTCTTCTGTATTCTAAGATCCCTTCCAGCTCTGCATTCCATACAGCTCTGTGACTCTAAAGCCTCTAATGGTTCCAATGTTCTAACAGTCTGTACTTCAGTGTTCCCACATTAGCGTCTTCCTCAGATACCCCATTTTATTCTGAGAATAAATCAGAGCTCTCTGCCAAAAGAAGCATGAGCTCTGGCAGGCACAATGATCTTGGGAAAGTTTCTAGGAGAGGCCCAGCAACAGAAAGTGTGTCTGTGGAGACACTAATCACCAGAGGGCTGGCCACCAGGTAAGGAATATTTGGGGTCATCGCAACTAAATGAAGACCGTCTAGGAAGGTAGAGAGATTTTTTTGAGGAAAAGCAAATTTAAATGTTTTATTTCAATTCAATAAACAAACCCAGTAAAAGTTCTTTGTAAGAGTAGCAAATTTTAATTTATATTATTTTATGGAATAAAACAAGCATTTCCGTAACATAGTAAAATGAAAAAATGATCGCACATGAAACTGCAAATCTACTATGCACAACTTGCAAATATACAGTAAAATTGTCATGTTAATTAATTGTTTTCCTTTTTTCCCTCTCCCCAGCCCCTACACCCCTCACTCTAGAGGTGTTGTTAGACAGAAATAGGGGGGTGTGTGTATGTATATGTATATATATACACATACACATGTATACGTATGTGTATGTGTATATATACACACATGTATATATAACATATATATGTAAAATTATTCTAAACATACCAGTTCTTTCTTTAGATGCAGGCAGCATCTTTCTTCATATGTCCTTTATAGTTAATTTGGGTTTTTATAATAGTCAAAAAAACTTATTCACTCAAAGTCACTAAAACACTTTTGCTCTTAAGGTATACAATGTTCCTTGATTCTGCTCATTTCATCATTATTTTGTACAAGTCTTTCCATGTTTTTCTAAGATCATTGAGCTCATCCTTTCTTATAGCCCTGCAGTATTCCATCACAATCATATACTACAACTTGTACATTCATTCCCCAATTGATGGGCATCCCTGCAGTTCCAGTTCTTTGCCATCATGAAGGGAGCTGCTATAAACATTTTAAAACGTATTCTTTTCCTTTTTCTCTAATCATCTTTGGAAATAGACTAAGTAGTGGTATTGCTGGATCAAAGGGCGTAGGTAGTTCAATAATTCTTTGGGAATAATTCCCCATTCCTCTCCAAAATGGCTGGATCAGTCCACAATTCCACCAACAATGAATTAACGCCCTGATTTTTCCATATCCCTTCCAACATTTGTTACTTGCCTTTCTATCATTTTAGCCAGTGTGATAAGCATAAAATATTTCAAGGTTGTTTTAATTTTGACTTGTATCTCTACAGAAGGAAGACTCAACAAACCTAGATTATTGACGAATGATTTAGAGCTTACCTTATTGTATGTTTGTATAGTTTCTGTTAAAAATAATAATAAATTATTTTATTTTAACAAAACACAAGTTAAGAAAATTATTTGCATAGATGGTCTTAAATCGTAAAGGAACACTAAATTTTTTTTCTGGAAACAAAGGAAAGTTAAAGTGTCACTTATATCATGTTTGGAAAGCCTGAATTATGACAAGAGGCCAGTCCTTCCCGGGAAGCAGTGGAGGTAAGGGAAGAACAATGCTTTGGTTGGCTGAATAGCTGACAAGGAATATATGGATGAGCCCGTGAGGAGCTGAAGCAGGAGAACTTACCTGCAGAGTCTTCGTCCTGTTTTCTTTCATCTATAGACTTTCTTTCTCTTTCCAGCTCTTCTGCTCTCCTTCCCTTCGGCTGCCTAGCATTTCCTCATTGCTTTATCCTTCCTGGAAGGAAGAAAACTACAGTCATGCTGGGAATCTCCAGACTCAGATTCAAGGACAGCCTCCCCATTGACTGGCTGTGTGACCTTTAGCTAGTCACTTTCCCTCTGTGGCCTCAGTTTCCCCCTCAAGAAAATAAAGAGGGAGGGGGGTTTTAACTAGATCATCTGTAAGTTTCCTCATAGCTCTAAAATACCATTGAATACTCTGAATCAGTAACCCTGTAATTCATACTGATGACAGGGACTTAGGTATGTGTATTTAGGGAGGCTAATGCTTAGCCCAAGTGAATGGATTAGCAATAGTGGAATTTCAGTAAGTAATCCCTGGGCAGCTCTTTTTTGCTTGTTTACTTGCTTGCTTCTTTCTGTTTTTAGGGGGAAGAGGGAGGACCATATAACAAATCAGACTGTGTAATAGACCATCCTCCCCAGCAGCATGTAAGAACAACACCGATCCCCGTGTTGGTTGTCTGAATCCTTATGCTTCGTTATAGACTATGAATCTATTAAAAGGGAATCGCAATACCCGATAATAGTCTTGTCCTTCCCTTATACTGTCGACTCCTTACAGAGTGTGAACTAGATTGTTTTTTCTCCTCTTTGTTTCTCCAGTGCAGGGCATAGGACTGTGGACCTAAGAATCACTTAATAAGGATTTATTGGATTGCATTGAGTTGAATGTTGAATCACTGATTTACTTCTGACGTCTTTCATCCACTGCAGATCTATTTTCTATCAAAATGCCTTCTTCCTTCTACATGGTTTTCATAGCTGTTGGACTTCATGCTACCATTCATTGTTTTCCTGGTACTCAGCATGAAGGTAAAGGTAATGACATCAACCATTCTCCCCCAAGGAACTCAACCCTCTATAAGATGTCCACCAATAATGCTGACTTTGCATTCAACCTGTATAGGAAGCTGGCCTCAGAGAACACTGGGAAGAATGTTTTCTTCTCCCCAGTGAGTGTGTCCTCCGCCTTTGCTATGATGTCCCTTGGGGCCCGATCAGATACACAGACTCAGATCCTGGAGTGCCTGGGCTTCAACCTCACAGAGATGCAAAAGGAGGAAATCCACCAAGGTTTCCAACACCTCATCCACACCCTGAATCTCCCTAACAAAGAACTTGACCTGAAGGCAGGAAATGCCCTCTTCATCCAAAAGCAGGTGAACATTCTCCCCCAGTTCACAAATGACGTCCAGAAGCTATATGAATCAGAGGCCTTTTCTACTGACTTCTCCAATGTTTCAGCAGCTGAACAGAAGATCAATAATTATGTGAAGAAGAAGACCAGAGGGAAAATTGTAGACTTGATCAAAGATATTGTACCAAATACTTACATGATCTTAGTGAACTTCATTTTCTTTAAAGGTAAGGACATTTACATGGATAATTATGGATTTCAACTTTAGTTTCCTGACTTTTTTTTTCAAAAGAGGCATGATAGTATAGTGGAAAGAGTTTCTTGGTTTTGACACCAGAGAGAAGATGAACTATTTAACTTCAACACACCCTAGATGGGTGGTGCAGCCCTGGATTCAGAAAGATTAATCTTCCTGAGTTCAAATCAGACCTCAGACACCTATAAGCTGTGTGACCCTGGACAAGTCACTTAACCCTGTTTGCCTCAGTTTCCTCATGTGTCATATGAGCTAGAGAAGAAAATGGTAAACCACTCTAGTATCTTTGCCAAGAAATCCCCAAATGGGGCTTTCTGACTCAATACTGAGGCTGGAGATAAGAGCTTCCTCTCTCTCTTCCTTGTATTAATTTGTGAGACATATAGATATATAGATATAGATATAAAACATAGTATAATATATATGCATATACCTCTACATAATTATTTACATTTTATCTTCCCTCAATACAAACTCCTTGAGAGAAGAATAGTTTTCTTTTTAGTATTTGTAGCCTCATTGCCTAGAACAGTGCATGGCACTTAATAAATGTTGCTGATTAATTGGATATATAGATTTGGGAGTCATCTGCATAAAGGAGATTAAGTCAATCCATGGAAGATGATAAGGTCACCAAGCAAGAGAGCATAGAGTGAAAATAGCCCAGAACATAGCTTAATGCATATTATAGGGCATATTATGGATGAAGACTACAAAAGAGATGAAGAAGGAGCAGTCAGAGAGGGAGGAGAGAACCAAGATGTCATGAAAACCCAGAGAACAGATCATTCACAGCAAGAAGAATACTATCAAACAATACAAAGAGATCAAGTTGGGTCAAGATTAAGAAAAAACTCTCCCATTGGGCAGTTAAGAGATTATTGGTAACTTTGTAGATAGTGGTTTAATTTGAGTGATAAAGTCGGAAATCAGATTGCAAAAGGTAGGACAGGAAGTGGTGGCAACTGAAGCAGATTTTTTTCAGGAGTTCTGTTTCTGTGAATGGGAAGTAAAGATGTAGAATGATAGGAAAGAGAGATGGAGAAAAAGGTATGGAACTCCATGAGAAAAGATGGAGAATCATTTTTTTGTTGTTTCTCAGTCATCTTTCAGTCACGTCCAACTCTTCACGGCTCTGCTTTGGGTTTTCTCGGCAAAGATACTAGAGTGCTTTGCCATTTCCTTCTCCAGCTCATTTTACAGGAGAGCAAACTAAGGCAGAGTTAAGTGGCTTGCCTGGGGTCACACAGCTAGTAAGTGTCTCAGGCCAGACTTCAACTTAGGAAGATGAGTCTTCCTGACTCCAGATGCAGCATTCTATCCAGTGTGCCTCCCAGCTGCCCAAACTAGTATTTTGACTGGGTGATAAATATGAATGGAGTGAACTTTGAAGAAGGAGAGACCATTGAATAACGGTACAAAGGAACACAGTGGTGGGGAAGGAGTGTTCCAACTCCCCCTCAAGGACCAAAATACCAAGAACTCTGAAATGATCATTAAATTCCCTTCCAATTTTAACATCCTATGGTTTGATGAAACTGGTTTCTGTCATGTATTAGCTGTAGGCCTCTCTTCAATTTTCTGAGGCCCAGTTTTCTCATCTGTAAAACTGGGGTAACACCTCCCTCATAGAGTTCTTGTGAAACTTTGAAAATCTTAAAAGTTCTTTACAGAAATGAATAGTGATGATAGGATTATCTGAGGTCCTTTGCTGACTCCTTTCTACTCTGATTGGGTTGTTGCTGGATATATATCTCCTTCTCCAGGAAATGCAATGATCTCTTTTCTTTGTCCCTTAAGCCAAATGGGAGAAACCTTTTGATCCTCTGGAAACCAAGGAAAATGGCAACTTTTACATGAGCCAGTCAGATGTGATGAAGGTTTCCTTCATGCACCAAACTGAAGAACATTTTTACTTTGTGGATAGGATATTGAACTGCACTGTACTTCAGATGGACTACAGTCAAAATGCACTGGCCATTTTTGTCCTTCCTGACCAAGGCCAGATGAAGCCACTAGAGGACACTCTAATGTCAACAACTCTGAGGAGATGGAACCACTTGCTCCAGAAAGGGTAACCTCCTAAAGATGGAAATTGGACTTAATGTCATCTAACCTTCCTTTTACCTCTAAATCTATGATCCTTTTGTCCAGAGATAGAGGGGGCATAAAATTTTACTACACATGACCCTAAAGGAAGTATCATTCCCTGCTCCAGCTAGATTTAGAATCCAAGAACTTGAGCTCAAACCTAGCTCTACTATTTCTATTTGACCTGGGGTGTGTGTGTGTGTGTGTGTGTGTGTTTGTGTGTTTTCATTCTAACTTCTGTTATAGATATCCAAGGGTGTTTCTCATCTCCCTAATAGACTGTCATTTCTTTTAAATCAAGGAGCATGCAATTCCTTTCATCTTTATCTCCCCAGTCAAGCTTAGGGTCTTGACTCAAGTAGATACTCTTACTCAACATTTGCAGTTATGCATGACATACACATTGAAAGACTAGGATACTACAGCAAGTATATATTAAGCATATACTGTGTGCTAGGCACTGGGAGAGAGTCAAAGAGTGAATAAAAGGTAATGTTTCTTCAAATACCCCTTCCTGGTCTCCACTCTTTTAATGTGTTGTCTTCTATTAGCATATAAACTCACTGAGGGCAAGAATTTCATCACTTTTGTATTTGTAACCCCAGCACTTAGCACTTGGCATATAGTGTTTAATAAGCAAATTTTTAAATAATTTTTCTCAAAAAACTTACAGTCAAATAGAAGTATATAATATATGAAAGAACTACAAAACAAAATTATATTTAAGATACCAGTAAAGGACTTTGTGAGGTCTGAGTGAAGAAAAAGCATTTCCTACTGAGGGGAATATGGAACACTTTTTATGGAGGCAGTAGCACTTGAACCAGACCTTCAAGGATAGGTAGGAATTCAACAGACACAGTGAGGAATTGAGTCCCTTTATCAAATGGAGACAATCATCTCTTCCCTTCCAGGTTCTTAGGAATATTATGAGGAACAAAGGAAATAATGAATGTGAAAAACTTTGTAAACTGAAAAGTATTCTGTGACATGCTATATCAATATAAAATATTTAAAGAAAGAACAAGGTCGGGAAGAATTATGGCAAGACTTTTACTCCCTATATAAAAATGTATATCATAGCCTTCAAGACCTCACCTCATTGGGACAATTAGGAATTCTATGAAAAGAAGTTTACATACCCCATCGAGTGCAAGGATTTTTTAACACTAAATTTATGGGAGTTTTTAATTTTTAAATTTAATTTATTTAATTCATTTTTATTTTAAAATTTATTTTATTTTATAGTTATAAATAAATATGTTATAATTATTATAATATAAATAATTAATTTATTTAATTTATTTTAAGTTAACAATTTCATTTGTTTAAAAATAAACATACATAGTCAAGTAAAATAAATTCACACATTGGCCATGTCCAGAACTATGTGTCATTCTGCATACTTAATCCATCATAAAAGTCAAATAACAAAATATTCTTCCTTTGGCATGTTGCCTACTAGTGACTTGCCTTATTCACCCCTCCTTTGCTATGAAAAGTTAGAGAGTAGAGAGACTCCTAATCATTTAAGGAACACTTTCCGTCTCCTATACCCCTCGCCTGTCATTTCACGTGTTTCAATCTTTGGAGCCTCTAAATCAGATGAGAATCTCCCCAAATAGGCTGTGCTGTCTCTCTGAATGAGGTGACTTACTTAGCAGCTACAAATGACATCCTTTATTCCCAATAGTATGGCTCGTCTCTGCCAGCGAGACTCCCAACATCAGGAGTTTGGATGAGAATAGCAGGTCTTGTGGGATTGGAGGGTTGATCTCTTTTTCCCTCTCTTTGATAGGCTAGTGAATTTGTACCTTCCAAAGTTTTTCATTTCTGCCTCATACAACCTGGACACCATCCTCCCAGGAATGGGAATCCAAGATGCTTTCACTAACCAGGCGGATTTTTCTGGTATCTCAGAGCATTACACACTGAAGATTTCAAATGTGAGTTGATAATTTGTAATAGATTCTTTTTAATAAAGTCTCCCACACAGGTTTAAAAAAACAATTCTATTAGCATAATATGGGAGAGATGCATATAGACAACAGTTCCTGTGGGAAAAAAAAACATAGAGGTTTTATTGGGACGTAGGCAGGGAAATGCTGAAACCAGCCTGAACCAGCCTAAAATAGCCAAAGCTAGATTTTCAGTGGGAACATTTACACCTTGAAAACTGACCAACACTACAAATCATATCTTGTTTTATTGCTTTGTTGATTTCTAGACTTAAGAAAATTATGAGGGCATCTAGGTGGTGCAGTGAATAGAGCACAGGTCCTGGAGTCAGGAGGACCTGAGTTCAAGTCCAACCTCAGACACTTAACACTTACTAGCTGTATGACCTGGCCAAGTCACTTAACCCCAATTGCCCTACCTTCCCCCCTCCAAAAAAAAGACCAAAAAGAAAAGAAAAAGAAAATAAAGTTATGGAGAAAATGTTAATATTGTTAATGTTTTTAATACTGTTGATATTAATTGAAAATGTTAATGATACAGATTAAACTTTAATGTGTACATTTGGGGATTGTTTTATTTTGCTTCATTTTGTTTTGTTTTTAGAGCTGGTTGTTAAACATTTACCAGCACACAACCGGCTACAAATTGGCTACAAACTTCATAAGTTCTAGGAGTGTGACAAAGTGATAAGAAAATTAATTCAATCTGAGTTTGCATTAATAGAAGGCTAGTGTCCCGAATAGGTGAGATTAAAGTCCTATTGTTCTTATACCTCAACAGACCACAACTGATCACTATGTTCAGCTTTAGAGACTACATTTTAGAAGGAAGATGGACAAACTGGAGAGCATCCTTGAGGGGGTGACCAGGACAGTGAAACTGTCGCAATCTTTACAAATGATCATGTTTTTCTTGGTGTACTGGAAAGAAAAATGCATTTAAATTCTAAAAACTTGAGTTTGAATCCTGATTCTGCTGTTGTGCTGTGACCCTAAATCATTTAGATAAGTCTTGGTTTCACAGAATCAGAAAATTTGAGAGCTGGAAGGGACCTCAGTGACCATCAAGACCAAACCATACACACAAGAGGAATCCTTGATACAGCATAAACCCCTAAATGTTATCTTCCTTTGGTCTTAAGAGAGTTGTTCTTGAGTATCTCCCATCTCTCCTAAGTTTCTTTCCCCTGAAGCATTTTTTGTCCATAGGCTCCTACCCCTCTATCCCCTGAATCCTTTGAAATTTGTTTTCCTCTGATCGAAAATGCATGTCAGGGGGTGGAGCCAAGATGGCGGCGTAGAAGCAGCAAGGTCCCGCAGCTCCCACACTGCCACCGTAAACACCCATAAAATATGAGCCCAGACAAAATTTAGGACTCTCAGACTAGCACAAAAATACAGAAAACACATCTTTCACTGAAGGCAATTCGGCAACAGGGGCTCATCACAGCAGCTGGGATCAGAGGCCAGCCCAGCCTGAAGCTGAGACCTCCCCGGGGTGGTGGGAAGGAGCCAGGCTGAGCTGAGCTGAGCCGAGCCACTCTGCAGTCAGTCCGCAGGAGAGATCTACAGCCTCCAGCACGTCCACATGTACAAAGGTGTGAGGAACAGGGACTGCAGAGAGGCAGCTTGGTGGGAGGGGCTCGACCAGCAGACCAACAGGCAGGGAACGGAGAGCAGCCTAGCCCAAAACTACAGTCCTGGCCAGGCGAGGATAGACCCCAGGGCCCAGGAGGAGCCAAGTCTCACAAGCCGCAGCTGGAGTCTACTTCAGAGATCTATTACACCTGAGGGAATCTTCAGGTCCACCAAACCAGGATTAGATGCTCAGTGAAAGTGAAAGTGAAACTTTTGAAACTTAATTTGGGGTAGGAAAAGCAGTTCGGCCAATCTGCCCGGGGGCAAGGAAGCAGTGGGGAAAGGGAACTGCTGGAATCAGTGGTGGCCAGCCCCACCAGGCTGCTTCAGAGCCCCTGGCCTGCGGACTTCACAGGGGGGCTGAATCAATTGATCAGGGCCAAGTGCTCTTGCATTGAGCAGCCTGGATCCGGATCGTGGTCTTGGGTGGTAGTCCTGGGGAGTGCTTTCAGCAAGACAAAGCTGGGGGGGACTTGCAACACCCCCAATAGCTCCAGCAGCTGGGAAAACCCCAGTGATTTGGAACAGAGCTTTCCCCCCTGGAAGCAGAGTTTCACAGAGCTAAAATAAAAAAACCAACCAATTAATTGACTAGCCAACGTGAGAAAAAGAAAACAAAATAAGAACTGCAAGAAAACTCTAGAATGCTTTTTTGTAGTCAAAAAGGATCAAAGCATGGAACAGGAGGAAGAGAGCCCAGAACTCAGAACTCCCACACCAAATGCTTCCAAGACAACTGAAGAATGCCTAGAAGCTATACATCAACTGAAAAAGGACTTTGAAAATCAAATAAGAGAAGTGGAGGAAAAATTGGGAAGAGAAATGAGAATGATGCAAGAAAATCATGAAAAGAGAATCAACAACCAGACTGAAGAAAACAACACTTCAAAGAATAGATTAACTCAAATGGCAAAAGAGGCCCAGAAAGTCAATGAGGAGAAGAATGCCTTAAAAAGTTTAATTTCCCAGATGGAAAAAGAATCTCAAAAGCATTCTG
>JAQQSW010010502.1:0-12978 GCA_028646575.1 Pseudocheirus occidentalis | reverse complement strand
ATATATATATATATATATACACCCTCTTATATAGACATATGTGTAGGTATACACACACACACACACACATATATACACACACATTTGTATTCCCTTCACCTATCCTCATACTGAGAAAAGTTTCATAAGTTGCAATTATCATTTTACCATGTTGGCATGTAGATAGTTCAACTTTGATAAGTTCCTTATGATTTCTTTTCCATGCTTACCTTCTCATGCTTCCTGTATTTGAGTGTCAAATTTTCTTTTCAGTTATGGTTTTTTCAGTAAGAATGTCTGAAAGTCCACCATCTCACTGAATGACCATATTTTCCCCTGGAACATTATACTCACTTTTGCTGAGTAGGTGATTCTTGGTTTTAATCCTAGCTCCCTTGATCACTGGAATATCATATCCCAGGCCCTTCAGTCCCTTAATGTAGAAGCTGCTAGATCCTGGGTTATCCTGATTGTGTTGCCACAGTATTCAAATTCTTTCTTCCTGGCTGCTTATAATTTTTTCTCCTTGATCTGGGAACTCTGGAACCTGGCTATAACATTCCTAAGAGTTTTCTTTTGGGATCTTTTTCAAGAGGTGATTGATGATTTCTTTCAAGTTCTATTTTGCCCTCTGCTTCTAAGATATTGGGGCAATTTTCCTTGAGAATTTCTTGAAGGATTCTTTCTAGGTTCTTTTTTTTGATCATGGCTCTCAGGTAGTCCAATAACTTTAAAATTATCTCTCCTGGATCTATTCCAGGTCAGCGGTTTTTTCAAGGAGATATTTCACATTGCCTTCTATTTTTTCATTTGTTTGGATCTGTTTAATAGTATCTTGATTTCTCATAAAGTCATTTGGTTCCATTTGCTCCACTCTAACTGAAAGAATTATTCTCCTCAGTGGGCTTTTGAGATTCTTTTTCCATCTGGCAAATTTGGCTTTTTGAGGTGTTCTTCTCATTGGCTTTTTGGGCCTCTTTTGCCATTTGACTTAATTTATTTTTTAAGGTGTCATTTTCTTCAATCAGGTTGTTGACTTTCTTTTCATGATTTTCTTGCATCATTCTCATTTCTCTTCCCAATTTTTCCTCCACTTCTCTTATTTGGTTTTCAAAATCCTTCTTAAGCTGCTCTGTGGCTTTTAACCTGTCTACATTTTTCTTGGAAGCTTTTGGTGTGGGAGTTCTGACTATTGTCTTCCTCTTGTTCCATGCTTTGATCCTTCTTGTCCCCAAAAAAGGAATCTAAAGTTGGATTACTGTTCTTACTTTGCTTCCTTTGCTTGCTCATGTTGCCTGTCAATTACTTGACTTTTTAGCTCTGTGGAAATTTGCTTCCAGGTGAGAGAGCTTTGTCCCAAATTGCTGGGGTTTTCTCAGCTACCACCACTATTAGGAGGCTGCAGAAATATCCGCCAGCTTTGGCTCACTGAAAATGCATTCCAGGACCACCACCCAAGACCATGATCCTGATCCAGGGAGGTTAAGGCAAAAGCACTTAGCCTCTGAATGATCAGTTGGCCCCCCTGCAATCTGCAGGCTGGAAGCTTCTGAAGCAGCCACATGTAAGCTGCTGCAGGGCCACCGCTTCTGCTGCTTCCTTGCCCTGGAGGCAGTTTGGCTGGATCCTCTCCCTTGAATTTATCCAAGTTTGACTAACCTTTCACTTAGTCCTAATTTCTTATGTTTCTTATGGCTTGATAATTCTGGAAATCACCACAGCTGCTGCTGATCTACTCTCCTTTAGGCTCCAGCTGCAGCTTGTCCTGGCCACTCCAGGGCCAAACTGTGGTTTCAGTCCAGGCTGGTTTCAACTTCCAGCGCGCTGCAATGAGCCCTTCCTGTCTCGCCTGTTGAGTTGTCTTCAGCGGGAGATGTGTTTTTCTGTAATTTTGTGAGTTCTGGAGCCCTAAAATTTGTTTAGAGTCATATTTTGTGGTTATTTGAGGTGGTTGTGGGGGAGCTGTAGAATTTCCCTGCTCCTATGCCACCATCTTGGCTCCCCCCTCCCATAGTCAGTATTATTAAAAAGAAAACTTAATTCTTTAGAATTTAAGCATTTTATACAATTTTCCAGGCTTCTTGTAAATCTCAGAATTAATATCATGAACTTTGATGCCCTGTTTCATCCTATTATTTCCAAGTAATTTTCAAAAGCCAATATGTTAAGCCTTGCACTAATATTCTTTTACCTAATTATGTACATGGAAGAACACTGACTTAGGGAGGTTAAATTACTGACTGATCCTTCTATTCATTGAATGAGTCTAAGGCACTGAAAAGAGTTAGACCCTAAAGTCCTTAGAGCAGAACCTAAAATCTTGGGAAAAGAATATTTATCATATAAAATGAAAGCAATCTCTTGTGTGTGGAAGTGGAGTACCAAGACTGTAGCTAGGAATTCTGGTGACTAAGTCAAATTTCAATTAGTGGGGTACTGTGGTCCAAGGGATCACTCCCCAGCCCAATATTTTTTCCAGATCTGCCCAATAACTTTGTTATTCCTCTCCCTGGACTGATGTAATAGCAATTGAATTTGAAGATCCTCTTGTATTGGCAAGTAAACAGGTATTTAGCACTTAGTATGAAGTTAATTATAACAAACCTCTGTTAAGAAACAGAAGGTATGAACTCCCGTTGTTGACATAATAGGAAAGGCTAGAACAGGAAGGAGCTAATACTTTATATAAGGAAAAACACAAGCTGGAGAGTCAGAACTTCTTCGAGCAAACTTTCGAGAAAAAGCCAGAGCTGGTGGAGGAAGCATGACTGTGGTGTCAGTACTTTGTCTGTCTGTTTTGGGTCTATGCTGATTTTACAGGCAGAATGTGAATTGATAGTATACTAGCAATATTAATGAATGTTATTTTGGCTTTGTTAAGCTTTGTCTTCCCAGGAACAGAAACTGTGAAGGACTTGAGGTGGATTAGACACTGTAAGCTTCAATATGGAGCAGGGACTGCATGGAGAGCTAGACAAGAAACTGGGAGCTTTCTGCCTTTGAACCTAGGTGACAGTTTGGTGGATTCAGGTAGGAGCTGAGACCATGGAAGAGGAACTATGGAAGCTGAGAGCCTGCCTTAAGTCAAGATGAAAAGACCTCTCCTTGGGTATTTAATACTGACTGATGAGACTGTAATTTATTTGTGACCTAGGGGTTGATGACCTTTGTACTTTCCACTATCCCTTGAGATGGTACTGAATAGTGACTGATGGTATTGTAACTTGATTGCACCCCACGGGTGGAGGACTTTGACCTTTGTACTTTGTGTCAATTAAAGAGGCTTGCCTCCTTAAGGGTGATTGAACTAAGGATTTACTAAATCAAAGACTTAGTAAATGAATGTTATCTTCTGTTTAAAACTATGTGACTACTTTGGTGAAAACTATGTGGCCATTTTAGTGAAAGGTTGTGAAGTTATAACATTCTGAATGTTGTACTTTGTTTTTTGTGAATGCTTTGCTCTGATTCATTACTGAATAAATAGAGAGTTTGTTATACTGTGTAATCAGAACCTTGAAAGCTGTTCACAGCAACACTCCTCTGGAAAGCTACTCATGCTTGGATTTACAACTAAAGATTATATAGAAGTACATACCTAGCCCTTTGGACCCTAAAATATCCCTTGTCCTAGATTGAACACTCTGGGGATGGGGTGTCCTTAAAATGCCTTCTCTGCTCGGCTAAAGCAAGATTCCTCTCATGACCTGTTCTGGTATGTTCTAGGGTCAGCATAGATTCAACCTGATCTCTTCTACTTTCTATACCGAATATCATTGATCTATAGCTAAGAATGTTAACTATGGGGTACCACAGAAATCTCAAATGATCGTAAATGGGTCTATATTTACCAGGGCAAAGAAGCCTACTAATTAATATGATTTAGAAAAAAAATTGTCAAAAATTGCTAAGACACAGTTTTCTGTTAAGCCTTGAGTTAGCCAGGATATTCAATTAATCAGAACACCTAGGATACAATTCCATTCATATTGTTAAAGTTTTTGATAAAAATAGTTTGTTGACAAATCATGAAGCACTTAGGAGAGAAAACGGCAACTCTGGTTTTGTTGTATTCATTTTAATACAACATTTTTATTCACTCAAATCTATGTTACAATTAAACAAGATGTCAGAGTGCCACAGAAATGTCCTTCACCTGCCATGAATGAACAGAAATGGAACAGAGGGAGCGATGCTCCTTTTACAACAATCTCTGAATTCTTCTCATCATAGAACACTCTCCTGGCTGTGGCTGCCATCACATCTAGCCCCTTTTGTTCCTCAAATGTTTCCCTAATAGTTTCTGGATAGGAAATTGTTGAACAGAGATCCTTGTTCAATAAATATGGGCTGATAGGTTGACAGCTAAAGATTTCCAGGCTTATTATCTTCTAAATATGACTCATATGCCTTCTGGAAAGTTATGAAAGTAATAAATACTCTTCCTTCAACTCCACTTCCCAATCAGTTTACTGAGGATTTTTTTTCGTCTCCTCTCCATTTTAGGGCTTGTGCCCTCCCTTTCCCTGAAATTTCTACTCCATACATTCAGAAACCAATGCAAGCAGCTCTGATGAATGGCAATCAAGTTTTTCTTTAAATAATAGTTTTAGCAGCATAGAAGTAAAACCAAACATTCAGGAAAACAAAGCTCCTACTGTTAACTGCTTTGTCTCACAGCCAAGGAGTGAAAATGGGAAAAAAGCAATAGTAAGTAAGTCTTAAGCTGATAAATGGAAATGGTTTCCCATGTCCAAGAGGGAAGACGGGTGAGTAAAGAGACCCAGGCTACTTCATCGACTGCCATGCCATTGCCTTGATAAATTCATTTATCTTACTGTTTCTACTTTTCCACTATCATTCCTAATCTTCAGTAACTCATGAGGGCATTTTTCGTGGACATCCCTTCCTTCCACCCCAAGTCAGCCTCTTATGGACACTGAATCTCTGCCATCACCGCCTTGCTGATTCCTCTTTGACAAGATAGAGGCTCCCCTGGCCAGGCTACCCTCCAACTTCTTGGAAGTCTGTTTAAGGTCAAGAGCAGTGAATGGATGGATGAATAAGAGATAGTCTGTTAAGCACTATATGTCAATCACTATGCTAAATACTGGAGATAGAAATAGAAAAAACAGACAGTGCCTGTCTCTAATTGGAGGAGATAGAACACAAAAGAAAATTTAGCTGTAGGGCAGAAGGTCTAAGGGCTCAACTATGGGACAGTTGCCAAGGTACTGGGATTATTATTACATAAGGAAAGAGGAAACAGCAGCATAGAAGCAAGGCAGATGGTAAAGACTGAAGAATCTTAGGAGTCAGTCACAGGTCAGATGGTAAGGCTTACTCATCCTCCATCTCACTGCAAAGAATAAAGTTGGTGAGTTCCATTTCATACACTTGTGTGAGCAGTCAAACAGCCCCGAGGAGGGGGGTTCTGGCAGGATAGAAGGCAAATGGGAAAGCAGAGTGGAAGGGTGCCCCTGTTGGGGACAAAGCTTTGTTTTAGGGGGTTTGTGCCTCCTACAAGTAGGTATGTAGGCCATCATGTTTCAGTGGTAACATCTCTAGATAGGGAAGAGCAAACCCCATTTAGATTACACATTAAGCTGGAAAAATTTCAATACATGCCTACTAAATGGTTTGTATTTATGTTTATTTTCTAATGAGCATCACAGCTAACATCAGAGAGGCTCTTCACTTGAAGTTTGTCCATTAGGAGAATTGTTTTGGCTGCATGAAACCATATGGAAAATTAGACTTAAGGAAGCTTCAGGGTTGACTGGGAATACAACATTTTTTTAATGGGAATATAGCAAATAATGTAACAGATAAGTCACATATTCTTATTGTATTCCCTGACTATTTTCAGTGAAATTAATTTTACGGATAATATAGAAAAAGAATTATATCAATATATTAATTAGCTGGAAGCAAATCAGTTAGAATCAATCAGTCATATCAACATTAGTTTTGCTACTATACAGTCACACCAGCATTACTTTTGCTACTTTAAAAGGTGTACCCACTTGGACTTTATATTTCTAGTGACCCTTTCTTTCCTACCTTTCTATTGTGTTCTCTTGGAATGCCTGTTCTGTGCTTAGCAAACTGCTGTTCACTTACTAGACAGATACAGTAATAAAGCAAGGATGTGCTTTTCCCTACTGTTATATGACATTATTCTAGAAATGCTAGTGATAGTAATAAAAAAGAAAGAAAGGGCATAAACACTGGCTAAGAGAAGATAAAATTATACCTATTTGCATGTTATATAATAGTTTACTTAGAAAACCCAGAGAATTAGTGAAAAAACTAATCAAGACAATCAACAACTTCAATTAAGTAGGATGTAAAATGTAAAAAGTCAACACTTCTCATAGTTACAAAATGAAGGACAAAATTATAGAAATACACATCAAAATAATTCTGAGGTTTTTTCCTCACACTGAAATTCGGCAAACATGACAAAAGAAAGAATAGTCAATATTAGTGTGTCTGTGGGAAGACAAGCAAGTTGATAATACATTCTTTGCAGACCTATGAATTAATCTAACCATTCTTAGAAGCAATTTGGAATCATGCTGAAAAAATAAATGAAACATCTATACCCTTTGGCTGCTGGTAGACTTATACCCCAAGGAAGCCAAAGACGGAAGGGGAGGGTCAAATATGCAACAGAATATTTATATCAGCACAATATAGTAACAAAGAAATAGAAACAAAGTTTGTACCTATAAATTGTGGAATGGTGATGTGAAACATGAATAAATATAAAATACAAAATTATCATTATAAAGAATTCAGAAAAGCACTGGAAGACATATAAACAGATAAGGAGTCAACTAAGCAGACCCAGGAGGGCACTATATACTGTTATCAATATGATGAAAACAATATAAATGGAAAAAGAAACGACTTCTATGTAATCATGACCAAACTTACACATAAAAAAGCTGAGAAAATAAGCTTCTACCATATGACTGGAGTATATTGTCAGATATTTAATGTATTGGCTTATTTTGTTTAACTAGTTTTTTATTCTTTCTTTTTGAATCTCTGCTCCAAGGGATGGCTTACAAAGTAGAGGAAGAAGAAAGGATATATTAGGAAATAAATGTCATGTAAAAGCAAAAGGCATCAATACATATAAAAGTAAAAAGTAAAACAAAACAAAGCAAACTTCCCTTTGTATTAGACTTGTCCCCTAACCTCAGAAGTTACTCATATATATATAATTTGCACTCATTTATAAGTGTATATTTTGTCCCACTCCCACCCCTTCGATGGAATGTAAGCCCTTTGAAGGAAGGGACTATTGAATTTTGATTTTAAATCCTTAGAGCCAAGCATAGAACCTAACACATACTGAGTGCTTTATAAATTCATTTTGAATTAAATAAATAGAAAAATGTATCTTCATCAATATAGAGCTGCAAGGAATCTTAGAGACCATCTGGTCCAAACTCTTCTTTCATGGATAAGGAAACTAAGGCCCAGAAATCTTAAGTAACTTATACATGGTCACACAGATGTTGAGGAACAGAAGCATGATTTGAACTAAGATCAATTCTCTTCCTACAAATCTAGAACCTCTTGGGCAATACTGTGTAGTCTGTTTGTTTTTACAAAGAAATTTGACACTAAGACCTGCCTGAGAAAAACTGGATCTGGCAGGATATTTAGCTGAAAGCCAAACAGGACAAAGAGGACAGGCAGGCAGACAGTCAAAAACCATTTATTAAGTGCTGGCCTTGTGCTAGGCACTATGCCAGGGAATGGGGAGACCAGCAAGAATTGTCCCTGCCCTCAAGGAGCTCCCATTCTAAATGGGACGTGCTCAAGAAAGGTACAACACTGGAAAAAAAGGCACCTGTGGATGACTGAGTTGGTATTTAATGTTATAAAGATCTCTGCAAATATGAATAAAGTTGAACTGGTTATGGACTATGAAGTGACCCGTTCCCTTATTATTCTGCAGACTACCTGGACAAGTAAATGAAGCTGACAAGTCTGGACATAGAAGCATGATATAGTAGCGATGGGAGATTTTCATTATCTCAGCATCTGCTACCAAAAGCAGAACAACTAACAACTTCTCTATTTGTTGTGATGATTATACCGACTTTCAAAAGGTAGAGGAATCAACAATGGGAAATGACATTGTGAATCTCACCAACAAAGATGTTGTTGGGTGGAAAAAGACTGGAACCTTTTTGGGGGAAGTGATCATTCCATTTTGGAATTTGTGACAGAGAAGGAGATGCTGAGTGTGTGCTGATATTTAAAAGATTGTGGGGAATAAGAGAGGTAGTAAAGTATTTGGAGGCAGCTAGGTGGTACAGTGCCAGACCTGGAGTCAGGAAGGCTCATCTTCCTGAATTCGAATTTGATCTCAGATACTTACTGAGTGACCCTGAGTAAGTCACTTACCTCTCTCTTTGTCTCAGTTTCCTCATCTGTAAAATGGGAAAGAAATAGCAAACCTTTGCCAAAAAAAAAACCCAAGTGGGGTCACAAAGAGTGTGAAACAACTGAATAACAACACAGCATTTTCCAGAAGAGGAAATTGAGGCCTCAAGAAGTTAAATGACTTGTCCAGGTCATTTTTTTTTCCTTGTCTATATATGTTGCCTCAATTTCTTTTCCATGTTTTATTGTTAGAGTTACTTTTTAGAATTTTATCAAATAACAGCGGTGACCATGGATGTACTTACTCTGCTCTTAGAAAGATCTCCAGTGTTTCTCCATGGAGGAGGGAGTATGTTCTGATTTTCAAAAAATGGCAGATGATGGAGTCTGCACACTGAAAACTAGTGAGCTTGACTTTGAATCCTGAGAAAGTTCTGGAACATGTTATTAAAAGGTTGTTGAACATCTAGATAAGGAAACTATGATTAACAGAAATAAGGATAGTTTCAAAAACCGGTTGTACCAGACTAACTTTATTCCTTTTTTTTTTCATAGGGTTACTAAACTGAAAGAGCATTCAGTAGTTAGAGCTTACTTAGATCTTATCAAAATATTGGATAAATATTTCCTTCAATCCTTATGGGAAAGAGGCAGCAATTTGGGCTAGATAAGAACATAATTATGAGGATTCAGAATGGGTTGAGTGAATAGCGGGGTTAAAGGAGTAGAAATCAATGGCTCCACCTGTCAACTTGGTAAGAGGCCTCCAGTTAAGAAGCCCAAGAATCTTTGCTTGGTCCTGTGCCTTCTAACATTTTTTTAAATGCGTGATTTCATGGCAACTAGGTGGCACAGTGAGTAGAGCACCAGCCCTGGAGTCAGGAGGACCTGAATTCAAATCCGGCCTCAGACACTTAACACTTACTAGCTGTGTAACCTTAGGCAAGCCACTTAACCCCAAATGCCCTCCAAAAAGCAAAAACAAAAAAAAACAAAAAATGTATGATTTGGATAAAGATATAGATGGCATCTTTATCAAATCTGAAAATCACACAAATCTGGGAGGAAGAGCAAACTCACTGGATCACAATCAGGATCCCTGAAAACCTTGAAAGGACAGAACATTGAACTGAATCTTATGAGACAGAAATTTGATAGAGATGATTACAGAGTCTTACACAGCTGTTTAAGAAATCAATTTCATACATCCAAGAACAGGGAAGCACATTAGATAGCAGTTCATTTGAAAAAGATTTTGGGGTGGGGTTAGGGTTTTTTCTAGTGTACTTCAGGCTCTATGGGAGTCAATAGTCTGAGGACTGGACACTTAGTGATGAATTATTTGGTCATAGTCACCCATGAGACATCAGAAAATACAAAATGGGCTTAGACCTATGGGACCTGCTTCTCATTCTGCAGTGACCATGTTGGAGTGGTGAAAAGTAGGGGGTGGATGGAAGTGGGGCAGAGGGTGCTAAGAATTAAGTTTTTTTAGACTGTAAAAGTTAACTTAGCTATTGGCACTCTAAAAGATAGAACTTTACTCAATGACTAATGAGTGGTCAAAGAATACTTTTTGAGAAACTGAATAGTCTCAGTTTTGACATTCTAAATATAATTTGTAATGAGAACAAGTAATAACTGATAGACAGTATGCTCTATTGCTATTTCTCCTTACAAATCAAGAAAATGGTAGGATGGCCCTCAACATGTTGGGTGGACCCTATAGGAGGACAAGGATAAGAATCACATGGAATGGGCATACCTGGAGAGAATGTCTACATTGATGAAATTTCAGTGCCTTTGGTATAAATTAAAATGAAATAGAACTAGCTGATCCTTATTACCTTTGCAAGCTCTAAAATCTTTGATTATGTGATTTGGATACAACTTTTTAACTTTATTTAATGGGGGCTAGTGAGCATAAGCAACAATCTCTAAAGGGAAGAAGCTCCGGATCCTGTTTCAGGAAAGGCACGATGATATGTGGTAGAACTAGAGACATGCTGGTAAATATTTAACAACCAGCTCTGTGAAAACACATGACACATTTTAAAGTTTGATTTGTATTATTAACATTTTTCCATCACTTTCTTAAATCTATAAATTAATAAAACAATGAATCAAACACCGATTTATAATGTTTGCTGATTTCTAAGGTATAAATGGTTACGTTGAAATTTTGGCACTTGACTTTCAGGGGCCAGTATGAGCTAGCTACAGTGCACCTTTGACTAGGACAGTCCTGCTCCCCAGTTCGGAGCATGTGCAGACATGTTGTAACTGATTCTGGTCTGCTAACTATATGTCGAAATGATGAACTGTTCTTTGCTAAATGAGAAATTGGGTTCGTTAAAAAGACCAATTCAAACCTCTCTTTTTCTTGCCTGGTACATTCAATTGAAGAGGCAAAAAGACTGATGTAGGCCTTTGGGTGGGGTAGAGAGCTCAGACCCTCTCTCACCTGCAGCCGCCTCTCTCACCTGTGAAGCCGTGAGCATGTAACCCTGATGTTTTTGGTCTCTCTGTTGTGTCAGTCTTCATCTGCTTTTAGGTGAAGTAGTATTGGAGCTGGCTACAAACTTTGTGAGTTTCAAAAGGTCAGGAGAGGAGTCTGGGAGATAATTCCATGCTTAGATCTACCAGGAGCCAGATGGTGAGCAGCAAAGTTCCAAGTGACCTGTTTGACCTAACACAGATCAAAGGTAGCTAAGGGATAGCTACAGTGATTCATCTATTGCTATGTTGAACTTGGAAGTCAACTTGGTGGGGCAAATGCTGTGTAGAAACTACTTCAAATTTGAATTTGTTCTCCCCAGGGACAGAGGCAGTATAGAAGAGAGTGTACTGCCATATGTTGGGAAGAAATGCTTTGTAACTTCTGCCTTTAGTATGTCTTCACAGTATTTATCCCTTTATAAAAGCTTTGTTGTTGTTGGTCAGTCGTTTCAGTCATGTCCAAGTCTTTGTGACCCCATTAGGGTTTTGTTTTTTGGCAAAGATACTGGAGTGGCTTTGCATTTCCATCTCCAGCTCATTTTACAGATGAAGAAACTGAGGCACAAACAAAGTTAAGTGACTTTCCCAAGGTCACACTGCTAGTAAGTGTTCGAGTCTGGATAGCACTCTATCCAGGGCATCACCTAATTGCCCCTTATAAAAGCTAATTGACATTAATCAGATAAATGAAACTGAGGCAGGAATCACTGGCAGTTGACATAGGGTGGAGCACTCCATAATGGGGTACTTAATCCCATAGCATTAACAAAAGACATCCCCAACCCCTTAGAAGCACCCCATGAACCCTGAAGTGGGAGATATAGCTAGCCTCCCTCTGGAAAAGTAACTCTAGAGTATCGCCATATCTGTGAATAGTGTTTTTCCTCTAGGTTGACAGCAAAGAAATGGGTATAATAATCCATGCCTTGCCTACTTCACAAGACATATTTCGGGATCAAATATGTTTATGGATGTGAAGACATTTTGTAGACTATAAGGTATTCTTCAAATAAATGTAAAGATTACAATTATTATTTCACAGTGCTACTTTCCCTGTATAAATTCAATGTGCAGATTGGATATATGGCAACATTCAAGTATTTGTGGGGTTACTAGAGGGTAGACTGGATAGGAACCCTGTCCTTGGGAGGCTTATTGTGTCAGTCCTGTCACCTGGGCATTTAAGAGTTAAGGTCAGTACACATATGAAAGAGACATCAGACCACTGGGATGGTGAGTGAAGTAAGACTAGTGCCCATCACTCTGGGTTCCTTAACTCAACCCTCAGATTTCAGTATTTCTTCCTTCACCTGACCCCTCTTCTTGGTTTTGGTTTTGGAGCCAGTCTTTCATAAATTACAGTTCTGATCACCCCTTGCTGGTAAACCCACCCCATAGCCTCTTCTTCATCCTGGTGTGGTCTTAGGCAGGTCAAAAAGCTTCGAATTCTCTTCAGTACTCCAAAGTATGGCCTTAAATACTCTGATCAGGACAGGACCCATATTTTTCCGAGGAAAACAAGGAGAATGGACAAAATAATGTTTATCATGTATTATTAATGGCTTTGTTGGGAGGGGGTGGGGATGTTTAGTTGTTATTCCCATGATTTAGAAAATTTAGCAATATTTTTTGTCTTTTAAAAACATTCTTTCTAATGTTAAGAAATCAAATGAATCCACTTTTGAGGATCTGCTTCCAAGTTAACAACTTTAGGCTTGCTGTATAAGAGCTATAGTGGAATGAATACTTGGATTGGGAAATTATGATGCATCTAATTTAGGTCACTGTAAACAGAGAAAACCCATGAACAGCAAAAGATGTTGTATTGTGCCAGCTAGAAGGAAGTGACGTGTGTGTGTGTGTGTGTGTATTAATCATGGGAAATAGCAGGAAGAAAAGTAATTCCTTCACTAACTTCAGTGAATCTGTGATCTCATCCGTGGGAACTCCTTCCAACACATAAATTCATACATGCCTTCTAATACTGTCTCATTTATCTTATCCATGTCCTCCAATAAATATTCTGTGATGGGGCTTACTCAAGATGCTTGGGAACCTTTCACTAAGTCTCTTAGTAATACATGAGTGCCA